>NDGM011045067.1:0-14189 GCA_002564305.1 Octomys mimax | reverse complement strand
GTGCCTCCCACCCAAGTCCAGCTAGAGGCCCAGAGCCCATGGCAGTCTCACGCAGGCCCATTTCACACATCTGCGCTGAGAAGCCACACAGGGCAGTGGTGGAAGCTAGAAAGTCTTTGCCAGTGCTAGCAGGCTAAGGCATCTCAATTTCCTGGAGTCAGGAAGTGATGCTCAAGGTAAGGACTAGAGCTCCCCTAAGAAGGACCACAGCCATCCTAAGCAACAATGAGATCCTGAGCTCCTCCATAGATGTGGAAAGCTGAGCAAGTCAACATGACAACACCACTAATTTGAGTTCTATACACCAAACTTAAATTGTCAAATATTCCTGAATAATCCACAGAAGCATTCCTGCGGTCACAATTTAATTCCAGAAGCACTGACATCTTCATGTAGAAGTTGTTAAGCAACTATTTGATATTTTAATGCATTTTGCCATTAATTTTAAAAAATTACTGGTGAAGAGAAAACACAAAAATAGATAATGGTCACAGGCACAGCAGATAGAGATATAAACATTTAGCTGTTCCAAAATATAAAATCTCTAGCAGAAAACACAAAATCACTGCAAGAAGCCTAGAAATTTGGGTAATGGTAATGGAAAAGAATATAAATCTTATAATGAAGAAGATAGTGTCAAACTATGAAAGAAAAATTATTTTAAGCTCTTTGAAAGCAAAACTCAATGCCTCACGTTTGCACAAGTCCCAAAGAACACATATGTAAAATATAATCCACAAATACTTGAAATGATTTTTCTCAAAATCATGACTTTCTTATTTTCTTGTTAGCACAACACATGCTTATCTATAGTATATAGTTATGCATATTTATGTAGTCTGCATTTAAAACAATTTGTTACCTTTTCCAGTTGAAAATAACTGCTAGTACTTAACAATGGAATCTCATTCATGTTTCTGAAAATTATGTCACCTTACACATTTCATCCAACTTTTAGAAATACAACTGTCCTCTCATTCTTTATGTCTGTGGTTGTATCTAACATCTCTGCTGTTTCCTGTGGGTGGTCTGAAAATTCTTAATTTCATTAACAAATGTAATCAAATGTTACACATTTTCCCATATGATTGCACTTGTTCATCCTTATCACCTGAGAATTTATGCTACCACATTTCTAGTTACCTTAGGGTTTTGTTTGTTATTAGATCTTTGGTCTTTTTAAAATTTATTTTGTTTTATGAATTCTTGCTGAAAAGGAATTTCCAAAGCATGAAGTTCTTTCTTGTGCTCCAAATGTGAATCATATCATCAGTTAATTCTATTCACTCCATAAAATTAACATCCTTATAACTGAGACCATGCTTGTTCCCCTAAATCAACATATTAATTAGTATTTCATAAAACAAAAAAGTTTTAAGATACTGTTTAAAAATAAATTCCTTATTCTGTTCTATTCTATAAACAGAATAAATTCATCTTTTTTTCTTCGCATTTCCAAACTTCTATAGTGTTATACTTCTTCTGTTTATTCACACTTCACTTCCTTTGGCAATCCTAGTCGTCTTACTTAGCTGTAAGATACTACAGAAGAGGGCACCCAGTAAAATTCCTTGCATATAAGTGATACTCAATAAAATTTAATGGAATTAGTGGAGTTACAAATAAAGCAAAGTCAAAGCAGAAGTCAAGTAATTTCCTCATGGTGTGTATGGAGGTAACTTCAAAATGCAATAAAATTTTAAACGTAAAAAATAAACTGATAAAATTCATCACAGCATAACTTCAACTGGTGGAAGTCTTTTATAACTGTTATAAACAGAAACCATGAAAGAAAACTTTGTCATATTTTAAAAATATAAATTAAATATTTCTGCATGGTAAAAACTATGATAAGGCAAGTAAAAGTCTAAATGGGAAAAAAAATTGAAAATTCATTATCTCAAAGTGCTTCCCTTAAAAAGAATTTCTGCAATAAGGAGAAAGGGCAATAAAATTATGCATAAATTAAGATTACAAAAAGAAAAGAAAAAATGTACACATATATTTCAAAAACAAATCTCACAATTAAGAGAAATATAAAATGAAACTAAAAGTCTTTTAAATATCAGATTTGGAATAAATTAAGAATCTGATAACACAAAGCACACATAATAATTTGAAGAATAAAGAACACTGCTGCTGAAGTATAAATCGGAAAAACCATTAAGGTAGACAGTACAGCAAATGGTTATGCTACAAATACATTAAAAGCAAAGCTATAAATATATGGTGGGGACCAGGCAGTGTGACAGATCATGGGAACAGGGGTGTCCACAACAGGACCTATGCAGCCAAAGTCCTGAGATTGTTGTTATCTTGCCTCAGGAACAAGGAGGTACATTGAAGGCAACAGGCTCCCTGGAATGCTGATAACCCAGTTCCTGAAGTGAAATAGCTTCAGTTGAAGACAGTTGTCAAAATACAGCAACTGGATATAGAGAAAATCTGGTTCCTCATTAACTCATCTCTTATCTATCCATCTGTTCATCTGCTGAATCATGGGCTCCCCTCCTCACCCCTTGCCTCTTGTTTGCTAATAAAAGCAGGCCAGCCTTGAAATTGCTATGCTTATCCACTAGAGCCCAGTTTCCCCTTCCCTCCTAAATCTCAAATTTTATCTTTTTTCCTTCTTTATTTCCTGCTGTTCCCCCTCAGGTATCCAGGGCTTTGATTAGCCCCCAGCAAATACATATGAAATGTACCTCAAAAATTTCACCTCCAGGAATTTATCTTACAGATATATTTACATGTGAAAGGACATTCATATTGTAGCACTGTTTGTGGTAGAAAAGATTGGAAATAGCATGACTCCCCATTAACAGAGGACTAGCCAAATAAGTTCTAATACATCAATATGATGAAGTAATTTTAGTCATAAACACCAATTAAAAAACTATATAATTAATGAAATAACAGCTGTTCAGAAAAGTGTTTGTAATGTGTTACCATTTATGTATAAATTTGAGATAAAAAGAATATACATTTGCTTATAGCTGCAGATATACCAGATATTGAAATATGATCTTATACCCAAGAGGCTGAGGTGAGGAGGATCAATTGAAATCCAGTTATCCTGGAAAACAACACAGCAAGACCTCATCTCAAAAACAAAAACAACAACAAAAGTGATCCTAAAAAGGTAGCACTGACTACAAGCAAATTCGAATACACTGTGACAAGACTAGGTTTTCCAGATATAGCAGAAATACCAAAATAATAATAATAATATAATAATAATAATAAAATACATAAAAATAAAAGGCAAGAAGATGCCTATTGAAATGATAGCTACATAATTATGTTTACTTTTAATACAAGCAAGTTCTAAATGTTACATGTTACAAATTTACTTGAACAGCCTATATTTTATTTGGCAACATTAGTCCAAAGCTACTGAATCACAAATTCTAAAGGTGGTTTCCAACTCTAAGTAAAAAAACTCATTTTTTGAGTCAGGTGCATCTATATTTGCCAACATATCTACTGAACACTCACTATGTCTTAGGCAACATCACTGAATTTTCATGGACTTTCTCTTTCTATGATCCTTAACAACTATCCAAGAGGCTGGGGAGACAGCTCAGTAGGGAAAGCACTTGGCATGCAAGGGCCTGAGTTCAATCCCCGCTTCCACAAAAACAAACAAACAAACAAAAACCTATCCATAAACTACTAACTGTCATTTCACATTAGGAAAAAAGCTAAGAGTAAAAGAGGACAAGCCCAGGATTTAGCATGCTCACAAGTACTCAAGAAGCTGGTAATTGTCACGATCAACCCACCAGGTATGTCCAATCATTGGTAATTAGCTACTCCAGTAGCTCCCAATTAGGTTATGGTTGCTGAAATCCTAGCCTACTTTACCACAGTTCTAAACTGAGAAAACTTTCTCTAGAAGCTGCCAAACTGGGTTTCTAATACAAACTAAAACTGCATCCCAATACAACTGCTCATCAAATTTGAGATTTCTACTGTAGTTCTCACCCACATTTGTCACACTGGAGTTATCTATACTTGGGTGGGTGACACTTGAGTTGGTAGAACTGTTGGAATTGCCTTAGTCATCTTAACTCTCAGTAGCTAAACTCTAACTAGAGACATATTTTCACTTAGTGAAAATGAATACTATCACATTACGAAACCTCACTCATGAAAAACCTTCAACTATTAAATCTATAGTCAAAATCATGTTACCTCCTTCTGATAAGTCACCAAAATTTAGCATTTTTGACTGCACTTCACCTATAAAACTCATCACTGGAAAATGGTTTTGTTAGGTTGAAAGTGTAGTTTAGTAGCTTTGGTTAAGGAGGGCAGGGAATTCAGACTGCTTCAAAGCTCCAGGCTGTCTGAGAACACCTGAGCATGTGACCCCACTGTCTAGTGTAGGTGCACAGCGGGATACAATTATATAACCATGACTGCTAAATGAACATGCATATGCAGGTTATAGCACTATACAAGAATAAAACTATGAGATAACTTATTCAAAAATTACACAATAAAGATGTAGGCAACTATTGTGCTTTGGCACTCTGCTCTGCTATGCTCCTTGCTGCCTTTTGTTGCTGATGTCTTGCCCATGTATGCACTTTAACCTAGGGACCTCACCCATGAAAATCTCCCTTGGGCCCCCTGAGGGGGCCAATAGTGTGTCATAAGAGAGATTAAATCTTCTTTCTTATATCTAATTTAATTTCCTATTGAAAATAAGTGAGGAAAATAACCTTTAAAAAGTAGTTTGAATCTGACCTGCAACTAGGTGGGCAAAATAAAAGAATTTCATTGAAGCAAATGTCTTTCTATACACCCTAATTTGAATAAGACTAATATGTTGTGATAGATTGCCAACTGGTGGTCAACTTGTTACACCCAGCTGAACTGATCTAGTATGGTGTTGGGTGTCACAAACACCAAACTGATCTAGTATGGTGAGGCCACCTGAGGGTTGTTGCCAGCAGTATAAGAGGCAGAAGCAGAGAGGCTGCTGGGTAATGTCAGAAGCTGTAAGGAGCTATTAGTTCCCTTGGAGAACACTGTGATGCTTGCTTTCCTGGTGAACTTGGCTGTTCCTGTCAGAGGAGCTCGGTACCTCATGGCACTGAGAGTGGATGTAGTTTACTTTAGGTCTGGTCCTAACCTTAAGTATCCTTCCTAACCTTAAGTATCACTTCCTGGCTCCAGAGGGTATGATGGTGCACAGCCGAGTCTTCCTGAAAAGCTTGTCATGTTGACTTGCCTGATGGGAACTCAGCTTTCCACATCTTTGGAGGAGCTCAGGATCTCACTGTTGCTTAAGATGACTGTGGTACTTCTTAAGGGAGCTCTAGTCCTTACCTTGAGCATCACTTCCTGACTCCAGGAAATTGAGATGCCTTAGCCTGCTAGCACACAAATTCTTCATTACACTGGCAAAAACTTTCTAGCTTCCACCACTGCCCTGTGTGGCTTCTCAGCACAGATGTGTGAAATGGGCCTGCGTGAGACATTGCCATGGGCTCTAGGCCCCTAGCTGGACTTGTGTGGGAGGCACTGTCATGGGTTCTAGGTTTTCAGCTGTACTCATGCAGGATATTAGTATCCAGACTTCTAGCTGTATTCTTTTGATCTTTAGTATGTGGACAGATTTCCTGTACTGTTTGTATATGCTTTGGGTGTTTATTATAAAATAATTTATAAAATGTATCCTGTATTATATTGCTCCCTTGCAAAACCCCAAACAACATGATATATGTTAACAAAAATAAAATATCCTTAGCATCTACATGTGCCTCTAACTACATTCTATAGTATTATGCCCCAAAGAATAACTCAGCAGGAAAATTCACGTGAACAAAGAGTTGATGACAGATGACAGCACTCTCAATATATAACTTTGTTCCTGGCAATACTGTAGAAACAAGTTTCTATTTTCACCCAAAGTATATTTCATATGGAAAGCATAGGCCAGTATATTTGAATCACTATGTTTCAAGGGCCTATTACAAGGACTCTATCTAGTTTAGGATTCATTTAAATTTTACTGGTTTATTTGTACCAAATCATTTTGGTAGAAGTACAAAAAAAAAAAAAAGAGAAAGATAACATATTACATATGTTACATATGCTGGTGCACATTAAATCTGACTATTAATATATGGATGGAGTAAAGGTCTTTAAAAGATAAGCACACCTATATTTAAGTTCTTAAAAAAAAACTTGAGTGTATTAATTTTTCTACATAAGCCATCACATCTGACCTGGACGACAAAAGGAAAAGAAAAAATGGCATGTAAAAATGGAAGACTAACAGTAGAAATCTCACATCCAATAACAGCTGCAGAGAAATTAAACTAAATTCTTTACAGATGTTGTGACAGAAAAAGTTTTCCCAAATTTGATTCACTTTTTTAAAGAATATTCTTTTTTTTTAAAGAAGTAATACTCTTGATACTAAATTTTTGTTCATTCTAGAAACTTATTAAAAAAACATTTTCCTTCCCTCAACTCTTCAGTTTCTTTCAATTTCATATTCCATCAATAATCGCTCTTAAAAAATGATTACTAATACCACACTGGACATAACATTACAAATCAAATAAATGAAATTTAACACTCCTAAGATATAACAGTCAGCCCCCAAATCTGATCACAAATAGTCCTCCTTGGCCTACAACAACCATTTTCAATAGAAAAGTAGCACTGAACTGCTCAAAATGATTCCCTGCTCTCTTCATGATTTCATTCATCACCACACTCTATCCAGGCAGAACAGTGCATTCCTAACAAGACTTTTTATTAAAATTAATTAGACACGTATTTGGTTTGGCCAATGAAGACTAACAATACAAAATATGATGACTCAGAGACTAAAAATTAAAAGCTTGTATTAAGAGGTATGAGAATTACTAAGGACAAATTAAGATTCTCTCATTTTGGATTTCATAAGTAATAAGGTCTCAGTGTGATACATGAACCCCATAATGCATTAGTTGTATCATAATGACTCAATGCCTCTACTCCTGTCAATTTGTTGTCTTCGTACAAAATAAGAATATTTCATCTGTGCTTATCTGAAACTAACTGCAATTGTCTAGCTCTTTGAACACTTGTGAAAAGAGCCACTGTTAAAATAAAGGTAATATTTTTCTGAAGAAAAAATTCTATTTGTCAGTGGTACGCCATAACTGCTGAAGCAATGAGATGTAGTAAAAATGATATGTCTGGAAGTGTCAGATGAATGAGATTTACAGAACCACATAAACCAGAAGCACCAATATCAAGAAAGTATAGAAACCTAGTAATGTAGAACCCAGGAATCACAGAAATACAATGAGAATTTAATCCAGAGATCAGGTCATAGACCACTGACATTTATCTTCGGTACAGGTAGTACGCCCCGGGAATGGGCAGTCTGGAGCAGCACACAACATTAAGCCAGGAAAATGTGCATCCTTTAGTAAAATTCAAGTATTTCCTCAAAGGAAAAAGCCAATAAACACACATTAATGGAGTCAGCACTCCAACATAATTAAAATTTTTCAAATATTCAAGAAAATACAGTCTAGAAATGGTATTTAAGATAATGCAAACAAATAATTAATAAATGAGTTTTCTTTTTGGTTTCCAGGACCTTTTCTTCAGTATACAAGTGGCAGGCAAATAAGGGTAATGGTTTATTAGAAATTCTTTGGGTAGGGCCGGGGAGATGGCTCAGAGGAATAAGCGCTTCCCTGGCAAGCGCAAGCGCCTGAGTTCAATCCCTGGTTCCACCAAAAAAAAAAAAAAAAAATTCTTTGGGTGAAACAAAATGAACTAAGTAAGACACATAGAAAATGCCAGTGAAATATACAAAACAAAAATTATTTATGACACACAATTCTTCTTATGCAATTTAATAGAATTTCAAGGGTAATTTTGCCTTTACCTGGCAAGGCAGATTGTGTTTACTGAATACTCAAACACTACTCCACTCCCACAGTAGAGACAAAAAAGCTACAGGTTTTGTTTGTCAGCATTCCCTGCATGGAAAACTGGTCATGTGATGTTAACAGAGGCAACCTGAAAAAGCTATCTTTTTACTGAATACAAAGACACACACTAACACATCTTATCCCTAATATGTTGCCTCAGACACAAACATAATTACAGTACTAAGAGCACCCAACTTGTAACCACGAAAGAAAAGCCAAAACATTTTTATAGAATCTACTCAGATTTCATTAAGTCACTGAACCAACATCTTAAGACTTAATTATGAGCAACAATAAATTGTACTGTTAGTTCCCTGCTACTTACAAGTGATTGCATTGATTGCATTTCTTTCCTTCCTTCCCTCCTTCCTTTGCTTGCTTTTTTATACCGGAAATTGAACTCAAGACCTTGCACTTACTACACAGGCACTGTGCTACATCACTGGCCCTGCATTCCTGATACCAGTGCCAAACTGTTGTATCTTAAGCATTTGGCTCATGTGGAAAAGATAGTACCATTATGTTATTTCCCAAGTAGCAGGCTGAACAACATAAAATCATATTTTATGTCTTGTTTTACTTACCTGTATTTTCTAAAGTATTATTCAATGAAATTTTATTTGATTAAGCAGCAACTAGCAATAAGCATTCAATTGTACTAATATAGCAATGTCAGTGTGTTAGCATAAGAGATTATTTTGATTTTTTTTTGTATTTTAGGAAAGGATCTACAGTGTGTTCAGGGTCTCACTAAAAGATCAGACTCCTAGTGATCTGCCTGTTTACAGCCTCTCAAGTGCTGGGATTACAGGCGCATGCTACCATGCCCAGTCTAAAATTTACATCTCCTCCCCACCCCCCATACTGGGGATTGAATTTAGGACCCTGTGCCTGCCACACAGGCATGTATTCTACTGAGCTATCTCCCAGGCCCTAAGAGAAAGATTTTTTAGTTGAGAAGCATACCATAATTCTAGAAAGTAAGTCTCAAAAGGAAATGACAGTTTTCCACACAAGAACTTACAAATCTAATATTTTCCTACTAATGCAAGGAATATATAATGGAATTTGATATGCTGATTCTAAATTTCATTCAGAAGAACAAATAATAGCCAATAATACTTTTAAAGAATAAAAACAAACCACAAGAACGTACCTGACCTCCCATTTTATAAGCACAAGAGAAAAATGCAGCAATTGAAATTGCACTGAAATGAAGTAGGCATAGATGAAAACTTCAATTGTAACTGCTACAATCTAGACCCAGATCTGTGTACCTAAAACAAAGTAGGTATCTCCAGCAGGATCAGCCGTCAGTCTATGTGGTCCTGCCAGAAATAGCTACACTTTTACATGGCTTCATTTCAAGGACACAAGGAAGGGTAGCTAGATCAAAGCTGAGACTTTTGAAACTGAAGACCAAAGAGTTCATCTCTTTGTGAGTAGATAAAAGGCTCTGGAATCATTAAGAGAAAGACTCTATACTAAGAAAGAAAAATGAGGCAAACAGGTGGAAAAGAAAAGAGACGAGAACTGCAGAGCAAAAGAATAAAAATGATGGATTAGCATCCTTGCCTTAGCCATTCCTGAAGCCCAGCCACTTTCCTGTTCTCTGGTTCTAAGGAGAAGCTCATTTTCCTTAAGAATTACCCCATTTTGCTTAAGCTCAGTAGGCTGGGTCATTTTCACCTAAAATCAAGAAACCTTAATTACGTGTTTGACAATTAGTACATATTTCAAATAATCAGAAATAGAATAGCTAGTCTACAAAAGATAAGACAAAAGAAAAATGAGAGTTTTACCTCATACATTATACACAAGTAAGTTTCACATGGATAAAAACCTAATTGTAGTACAGAAAAGCTGGAATATGGGGAAAGGCCTTTATTTTTAATGCTGGGATAGAGAAGACTAACTAGACAAAATTTTAAAAATAAGAAGCTATCCAAAAAGTATTAATAAAGGACATTATATAAAGCTTTAAAACTAACCAACAAATGGGAAAATAATTCCACCAAAATACAGAAAGTATATCTGTAGTATACACAAACATATACAAATAAGTATAGAAAAATGGGAAAAGAATACAGAAAAAAAAAAAAAAAAAAGAAAGAAACACACACCAAATGCCAACCAAAGTGCAAGTCCAAAGATTTAACGGCTCAAAAAAAGCATTTCATATAACTCCTATTTTTTACGTATTTCCTCTAAGCATGTGAACCTGAGTAAGAAAGGCTAATGTTGGCCGCATAGAACCCCTGGTGAGTATCTAGACAAAGAATTTCCCTTGCTGCTCTGCAGGCTTTTAGGGAAGCAGCTGTCATCAGAGCTTCCCTCTCTGAAGAAAAGAAAGTTTATTAGACAATTTGAAATGTTCCATCTCAGATACATTACCTGGTCAGGATTCCATTAAAAACAATTTACATCTGATACATTTTTGGTAAGTATAATCACAGCGTATAGGAAGAAACTATCATATGAAAAATAAAATTTGAATTAACCCCTAGAAATGAAAAAAAGAAAATTTTTTTCATTTTTTCATTTCTTTTTCAAAAAAGAAAATACGTAAAAAATGTCTGTAATATTTAATTTATTATTCTACATTAAGGGAAGAAGATTCTTATTTTTAATGCCTTATTTGGTACAGAGTCTTGCTACACAGCTTGGACTCATAACGATCCTCCTGTCTTAGCTTCCACAAGGCTAAGATTACAGGTGTGCACCAGCATGCTCTGTTTTGGTGACCAACACGCATGCCCAGCATTCTGAGGCCAGCAGGGAATGCAGTACTGGGGATCAAACCTGGGTCTTTGCACTTTCCAGGCAGGCTCTTAGACTGTCGAGCTCTCTCCCCAGCCTTAAGAGAAGAGGATTTAAACACATATTTTCATATTAAATTATTTAATGTTGGGTCACTCCTACTTGCCTCAGGTTTTTCATGATCTTAAAGTATCTGTGCATTTAATTAAAGAAATCGGTTATAAACTGACATTGTACCTAGGAAGCAAGTAAAAAACACTATGTAGCACATCTTTAATTTGAAATTATAGTAGAACTCCAAAAACACCTCGATTCTAATACTCTTATTACCTATGTTTTACATATTTTCTAGAATTTCTAACATGCTAGGACAAAAATACTCTCCAAAAACAGAATCAAAATGTAAAACATCATCTTTCAGCAGGACTTTCACCATGAACGTTATACGGACATATTTCTGCTCTAATCAAGGAATAAAGAACAAATGAATTAGCAAGCATATATCACAGTCAGAAACAATGCATGAGGAGAAAACATAATTCGCTATGTTTGTGCTGCTTTATCTACAATGGAAAATGGGACTATTGATTAGGGCAACTGGTATCAGGAAGATTTTCTTTACTCTTCAAAATTCCATAAAAATCATGCATGTTTCATTCACTACATATCTGTATCTCAACATCTGGCTAAGTCCTAAAAGTCTGAACCGAATAACTCTCATTCTTCAAAAACATTCTATTAGGGCTGGCCAAATAGCTCAGCAGATTAAAGTGTCTGCAAGCAGGTACAGGGACCAGCAGTTTGATCCCCAGGCCTAGTGAGCAGGCCCAGCCCCCCAGGGAGCACTAGATGGCAATTGAGACTGGGTGTGGTGGCGCACGCCTGTAATCCCAGTTCTTGGGAGGCTGTAAACAGGTGGATCACTATGAGTCTGATGTAGTAGTGAGACCTTGAACACCCTGTATACCCTTCCCTAAAAAAAATACAAAAAAAAAAAAAAGAATTCTTTTTTAAACTCATGAAAAATAAAAATTTTTTAAATTTCAAAATCAAATTGCTAACCCTGGATCACAAAATCCCACGTCCATTTAAGATGTGCATTTGGCATTTAACAAGTACAGACTCAATATGCACCCTAAAATGGTATGTTTCACTTAAGAGTAGGAATGGAGGATGAGAAAGAAATGTATTTTAACATGAATATTTTATCATGCAACACAAAACTCACTATGGAGAAGAATTAGAGAGATGTTTATAAGTGTGATGTTCACACCAGCCTGAAGAAAAAAAAATGGGCTGAATAAAAGCCATATTATCTGTTTTAAAAGAACAAGTTTGAGGGGCCGGGGAGATGGCTCAGTGGAATAAGCGCTTCCCAGGCAAGCACAAGGGTCTGAGTTCAATCCCTGGTTCTGCCAAAAAAAAAAAAAGAAACCAAAAAATAAAAGAACAAGTTTCTGGCAATGGAGACTGGGCGTGGTGGTGTCCAACATTTTCACCCAGCACCTGGGTGGCTGAAACCAGGAGGCTCACTATGAGTCTGATCTGTATAGTGAGACTCTGTAGACCCTGTATTAAATACAGGAAGGAAGGAAGGGAGGGAGGGAGGGAGGGAGGGAGGAGACAGACAGAGACAGAGAGACAGGCAGACAGACAGACAGACAAAGGGAAAGGGAAAGGGGAAGGTGAAAGGGAAGGGCAAGGGGAAGGGGAAGGAGAAGGGGAAGAGAGAGCCAGCCAGCCAGCCCAGAGCAGACAGCCTGGTCCAGGCCTAGGGTATCAAGAAGGGCTCCATACTAGCTTGCCTCCAGTTTTCTTGCTATTCCAACATACTAGGAATTCCCTCAAAATCAAGTCCTTACTTCACTGTTCTTGAATCCATCCCCTCCTATGATTTTTAATCCATCATTTCCAATAAATCCACAGAAAACTTTTCTACTATGTCCTCTCCCTCATGTTCAGCCCCATATTTTTTCTGTAAGTAGTTAATTCTTACTATAAACACTCCATTTGTAGGCCTCCAGAATCTAAGCAGAAACATCTATCTTGTGCCCTGAAACTCTACATCTATACTTACTGTGATATTTTATTTTTCTTTCATTAAAAATCTGACATTACATATTCCATTAAATGTACATTTGATAGTTGACTTTTTTGTGTCGGGACAATGTGCGAGTCATAAATTTAGCAATGACTTAGGGATTGAAGGTAGATTATAACAATAAGGAGGTGGACACCAAAATCAAGTTAATCTTAACACAATGGAATGGAAAAAGTAGAGCAAGAAATCACCTTTCAAAATAAGAATTAGCTCCAGATATGTATGGAAATTCCATTTTAGGATAAAGATCAGAGACAGGAAACAGCCAGAAGGGACTATTTGTAGTGAAATACAAGCCATTAACTCCAGCCAAGCTAACAGCAAATGACTGCAGTGGCAACTGCTGGCTGGAGATAATTAGTTTAGAACCTATTTTAACATGAATATTTTATCATGCAGCACAAAACTCGTTATGGAGAAGAATTAGAAAGACAGAACGTCTGAAGGCTCTGGAGGGGTGATCTGTCAGGTCCCAATAAAGATCCTTCTAGGAAAAAGCAGGTTTAGTGATTCAGCAAGACTGGATTTCATTAAGGTTACAACAATCCATTAAGAACATATCTGGTGACAAGTTAAAGAGTACAGGTGCCAAGCTGTACTGCAACAACTTAACTATACACAACTGACAGGAAAAATGAAGTTAGTGAAAAATCACCTAATGTGATTACTATTTTATAAGTGATGGACATATCCTATTCCCATAAGGAACAACCTAGTATCCTGCCATTTCTCTCACAAAAAGCATAATCACTTTATGTACATATTTATAAGGGGTAAAATTCAAATTTTTTTCGAAATTAAAAATTGATTTTATATGCTATTTAGGAGTATGTCAAACTGGATTTTCAGCTCAAAACTACTTGTATACTGTGTATGTTATAAAAGCTAACAACCATAGTTAAGAATCTTATGACCACTATCATATTTAAACCTCCAGAATTACTCTATGTAATAGGGTACCAACATTATCTCTTTTTAAAGATGATTAAATAGTAAAGAAATGCTAATGTTAAACAGTTCTAAAATCACACAGCTGGAGCAGCAAAACCAAATGCTAAAGTCATGCAGTCTAATTCAAAAGTCCATATTCTTTCATGTAAACTACAAAAGACCCTAAGGTTTTTGAAAAGAACCTTAGGTTCTTAGAGGAATAAGGTCTTTCGTTTTATTCAACAAATAAAACTAAAAACAGAGGCACAAAGACATCTACACAAAAATTTATTGTGGAAAAAACTATAGGGTAAAAAGATAGTAAAGTTATAGGTTGCCTTTAAAGGCAACATACAATGTTTTTCCTGGAAAAATAGCAGAACGTTGGTGAACCACCATCTTCTTAACCACTACATAGTCAGTGATTAGCCAAGAAAAAAGGTATT
>NDGM011045055.1:0-12239 GCA_002564305.1 Octomys mimax | reverse complement strand
GTATATTATCCTCTAATATATCAACAATATATTAGAAACCTTGAAAATTTAAGTGTCTTATTTCTTTCTGAAAATCTTAGAGAGGAAGTTGAATAGTGCTTGTCTATTTTTACAGCGGAACTCATGACAGAGTGAGCATCTTTTCTGAGCCTTAGCAAATTGTCACACACCTTTCTAAGTCTGCATCAACTTCCAGAGTTTTACCCTTCATTCTTTCAATGTCGTGAAACATGTCTAAAAGTTTCTTTAGTGTGAAGTGTGTTGCCTGCGTCACACCTCTGGGGTGTTTTTGCTGTTTGTGTCACAATCACTTCCCTCATCTATGCTGATGGATTCACCTTCTACTATGACTTGGGTGGGATGGTGTCCGCATTCATACTGTCAGCAATTTCTCCTACAACTCTATGTGTGGTGGGCTCAAGCCATTGTCTCTTTCACTTCATTAGTGGACTTTTATCTCCGTTGGTCAATTCTCACCTTCCGTTATCTTTGTGTGTGTGTGTGTGTGTGTGTGTGTGTGTGTGTGTGTTATTGTGTAGGTTTATCAGGAGAAACAAGACAACACAGCTATCCCTTTTGTTTTCTGTTCAAACAGTAAAGAATAGGGGTGCAGTGGCCACTCACATCTGCACTTGGACATGACTGGTTACTGTTCATGATGTGCACCTGTGATTTGAATTGTGGTTTCTAGACACAAGAAACTTGTATTTTATGCAAATTTTCACAACTAATATACCATAGCCACTGCATAAATTTAATTATGATTTCATACCCTGACAACTGTACCGTGTTTGGAGTTGACAAAACACCCATGTGTATTAATTATTAATGTTTAACAAATCACCATAAGTGGTCTCATAGAAGGATGGGCAATTGTCCTCAGGCTCATACTTGTGTAAGTCTATTTTATGAAGCTATTTTAGTATGAAGTTAACTTAGTCTGACCTTGAGCTGTGTGGATTGGGAATAAGTGTTTTCCGTACATCTCACGTTGTCTTTGAGTTAGTGAGATATCAAGACCAAGTTTTGATTAGCTCAATCTGCCATCACTCTAAAAGAGTGATAGAGCATGTGCTAAAACCAAGTTGAGCTTCACTGGTTCAAGAAAGTTTATTCTGCTCATACTGAGATGACAAAGGTATTGAAGATTTGCTTATATACAAAACAAGTTACTGTGCCCACTGCTATTTTTGGTACTCAAATGCCATAGCCCTGTTTTTAAGCTTTCTTGGTCCATTGGTAACCCATTTGTACATCATCCTCATGACCATTGCAATGAAAAAGTCAGACATGAAGATATAAGTATCTGTCATTCGGATGAATATCAGGTATTATAGCTATAAAGATAGAGTGGAAAGTGGTGCTTAACTCGTGGCCCGAATCAGGGTGTCTAAAATTCCCACCTCTTCAAATTTCATTTACCTATACGGAATTTTATTTTGCTCTACATTATGGGAAAAGCACAATTCTATAAATTTACTTCGTGAAGTAGCAAATTTGAGCCTTTGGCATAGGTGCTTTCAAGTGAGTGATGAAGAAATTTTACAACACTTCTGTGTCTACAAATATAGAGTGTCTGCTCTTTTATGGGAAGTGCTGCCTGTGATTCATCACTTTTGTGAAGAAATAATTGAGAAACAAAGGAGGGGAGAACATGTCTCCCTAAAACTTCTAAAATGTTTGAAGTACACATGTCGTGGTTCATAGTACAAACTGCAATAAAAACAGAAAAACAAGTTTTCCTTCTATGGTGTAAATTCGAGTTCATTCTTCATGATTGTATGTGGGAATCATATAGTAATGTTTGGAGGAAAAATTATCCCTTTACCTAAATTCAAATTATTTTAATGATTGGAAGAAAAATTGAAGTAAAGGAAATAGAGACAGAATTTAAAATAGGAATCAATTGGTATTACCTTCAAAACCAAACATCTACTTTTGCTAATGACAAACAGATAAGTAATGATACTGAGAACCGACTGGTCATGCTCCATTTTTTTCCTTCTTCTTGCTTCTGTAGCTTTCTCAGAGTTCCATCTGGCTGTTTTCTTCCCTTTCAGCAACAAATATTTTCACTTTGGTAGTTTTTAAATCCCCCAGTAGTTACTTGTATGTGGAACATGATGAAAATGGAATACGTGAATGAAATGTCATGAACATAAAAATGTTAGGGCTGGCCAAATAGCTTAGTGGATCGAAGCACCTGCAAGCAGGTGCAGGGGCTGGGGTTCCATCCTCGGGTCTGCCATGCCAGCCCTGCCCCCGGGGCACACTGAGATGGCAATTGAGACTGAGCGTGGTGGCATGCACGTTTAATCCCAGTGCTTGGGAGGCTGTAAACAGGAGAATCACTCTGAGTCCAATCTAGTAGTGAGACCCTGAATACCCTGTAGATCCTTCCCTAAAAATACAGAAAAAAAAATGTTTTTTAAAGAGAAATGATGATGCTTTTTGATGATCCAAGTGTGGAGAAATGAAAACAGTAGATAGCGTGATGAATTTGAGAAGTATTCATCTCCATATTTGAGGTGTCATACCTTTTGGAACCACCAAATTAATAGATACCAGGGACAATTGCAGAAACCCAGCAGTCTTATTGTTCAATTCTTTCGACTTTCTGAGGAGGAAACATGACTAAGGAATTTTGAAACTCGCCTTGTGTTAGGAGATTAGAAATGACTACAACCTCAATTCATTCCTCAATCATTGATCTTTCTGCCACTGCATGCTTCTATAGGTTGGCAACAATAACGGTAGTTTCAAAGACTGTTTTAGAACAATCTATTAATCATAGTGAGTGAAGAACATTATTGAAAAAGGACCCCAAATAGGCTTCCTCTAATGAGGGATAATTCAGTCCAAATAAGATTCATCATTTCCAAGCTCCTGAGATAATTGCCTTTGCATCTCCCAGACATCTCAAACTGTGTCTACTGAGCTAAAACCAATCAAATTAAAGTCCTGTTGATCTGTTCTCTTGGTTGACTTCAGGTACTGCACAGGTTCAGGCTGTCTTATCAGCTGAGTGAAAATGAATTGCTGAAGATGAATTGCTAAAAGCCAGATATTTTGCCTGGGAAATGGGCCCCTTTTTAAATAAAGTTGTAGCAAAAAGCAAGTAGTTTCTAAAAGTCTTTAAAAGACATAGTATTGTCTTCTTAATATGAGAACCTGGAAGAGAAAAATGGAATCTGAAGGGTAAAATAGACACTGGTAAAAGGGAATGAACTTATTCAAAAGGAAAGAGTTACTGAGTTGAGAAGGACAGGAGAGGGAGTACGGGAAAGAGATTTATCTGTGTATGTAAGCAGGATGGTTTGGACAACTGTACTGTGTATTTCTGCTGGTCTATAGAAAGAAGCAGTTAATGCTTTACTTTGTTTCGTCTCCTGTTTTCAATTGTTTCTCCATTTTCTCTTCTTAATTTCTTATACATTTTTTTATTTTTCCAATTTTACATGCATAGTTCTGGTAATATGAATAATTGGTTGGAAGACAATATTATATATTACAACAAAATTGTGAAATTCATATTACTTTAAGTGAAAATCTATCACTTGTAATTTTTTTGTTTTTTTTTCTAATTTGTGCTCTTTTTTTTTTTTAAAAAAAAGTCTGCCTTGAATTTCCAAAAGAATTCTACAAGTTTCAAAGTTCACCATTTATTTTAAATTAACCTTGCACATCTCCTCACTTACGTTCCTTCATGCACAATTCATGTTTGGGATAAGTAGGAGGATCAAACCAAACGAATACATATTTGTATATGTTTTAATTTTTATTTTATAAGAAAAATTTGAGCCTCTTAGCAAATGAGAAGCAGAAATACCTTGCATATTTATTAACCCAAACTAGAGCCCATATTTCATAAATACCAACATAGTTGCCACTTCCACTATGTTATACTAATTTTTTATTCCTTTTATAATTATCCTCACTGATCATGAAAAAAAATGAGAAATAGTGTCTTTCATCCACAGGCCTGTCTCCACATGGTGTCCTATTCAAAAGAGATGGCGATCTAGTATCTATAAATGGTTGAACAGCTATTTAAACTTTGTTATTGAAAGAAAAATCATTTTCAGAATTTTAGTCACACATAGTGTAATACTTAACTTTTTCATAACTGTGTATCTCTTCAAAGTTCCTGTCTAAAATTGAGCTCTTGCTTGTCCTACGATAATTTTCATCTCTATCTTAAAATATCCCTCATTTAAAAATCCAATCAATGAAGTCTTTGCTCTTTCTCACCACTCTCTTGTTACCATAAGATCCTTTTTTTCTGCAGAACTACAATACCCTCCTCGACATAAATTATTCTGTCTCCAATTTACGTCAACTTGCACAAGTTTAGGTGCCAGTGCACAATGATAGAGGTGATTTCGTGTCTGAAAGCAAATGAAACTAAGCTCTTATACTCTTTTACAGTAAAAGCTTTACTAACACATATGCTTTTGATGCTTCATGATTTTTCCCCCTAGACTAAGGTAAAGTACAGAGTTATACACAAATCCCATGGCTCTGTATTTTATTTCTCATTGTTATTTAAATGTTTTATCCTCTGTTTATTCTGCAGTATCATTACCAGTAACCTGTACACCTCCTGTAAAGAAAGAAGACATGAATTAGTTTAATAGAACAAAGTAAAATGAGCTTCTCATAGCTTATTCTAAATTCTGTTTAGCATTGTGTAGCTACATCATGCCCAGAATCCTGATTGGATAAAGTGAAAGAATGAAGTTGGATCCCTGTCTCATATATCAAATCCACAAAATTTTAACTTGAAATAGATTAGAAATCATTAAGAGTTAAAACCATAAAATTCTTTGAAGAAAACATGAAGGTATCTTCATGACCTTCAATTTCTTTCTTTCTTTAAAAAAAATATTTATTGATACAGGGTCTCACTATGCAGTTCAGACTCCCAGTGATTCTCCTGGCTCAGTCTCCTCAGCACTGGGACTACACCTGTCTGCCACCCCACCCGGTTTCTGGGTGGCATGGCATGCCCGGTATGGCATGTGGTACCGGGGATCAAACTCTGGTCCTTGCTCTTGCCAGGCAGGCGCTTAGACCACTGAGCTATCTCCCTAACCCATGACCTTCAGTTTCATAATCAATTCTTAGCATAGCAACAGTAAAAATTAAAT
Organism: Octomys mimax; assembly: GCA_002564305.1. Lineage (NCBI taxonomy): Eukaryota > Metazoa > Chordata > Mammalia > Rodentia > Octodontidae > Octomys > Octomys mimax. The sequence continues at coordinate 7,089 of NDGM011045055.1, read as the reverse complement.
AAGTTGGACTTTATCAAAATAAAATATGTGCATCAAGGAATAGTATGAAAAAAGTGAAAAGACAATGCTCTGAATGATAGAAAAATATTTGAAAACCATAAGCATATGAGTTTAATATTCAGAGTACGTAAAGAGTTACTAACACTTTTTCAAAAGCAAGTTGAAAAGTGGCAGTGACTTGAATCTAAAAGTTTTCATGAAGACATATAAATGGTTGATAAGCACATGAAAAGACCTTCAACAGCATCATGCATTAGGGAAATGCAAATCAAGTGACTGATCTATCCAGAATGATGTACTACTTTAAATTTACAAGAATGGTTGCAATGAAGAAAACTAGAAAAAAAACAATACTCACAAGAATGTGGAAAAATTGGAAACCCTGTGCAATGCTGCTAAAAATGTAAAATGTTGCATGATAGTGGATAGAATTACCTTATGCACATAGTACTGAGGCATCAGCTAGAGCAATTCTATGCCTTGATATATAGCCGAAAGAACTAAAGAGAGGTACTCAAGTAAGATTAAAAGTACTAGAAGTATGCTGCATAACATTGTAGGTTGTAGTACTACAGGATACATTTAAAAGAAGGAAGATCTCAAGTAGTTCTTAATACAGTGATAAAAAGGAACATAAACAGACACTTGTACACAAATGTTTGTTGCAATATTAGTTACAATAGGCAGAAGGCACAAATGTTTCATATATCCATCAATAGAAAAATGGATAAATGAAATTTGGTATAAAAATACCATGGAGACACAGGGGCTGGGAGTTCAATCCCTGGGCCTGCTGAGCTGGCCCTGTCCCCAGGGCTCACTGAAAGGGTGTGGTGGCACGTGTCTGTAATCCCAGCACTTAGGAAGCTGTGAATAGGAGGATCACTAAGAGTCCAATCTACGCAATGAGAACCTGTAGACCCTGTCCTAAAATATACAATAAATAAATAAACAAACAAACAATGGAATAGTACTTGACTGTAAAAAGCAATGAGGTTCTGCAACGTTGAACACACTGCAACGTTGGTAAACCTTGGAAATATAATGCTAAATAAAATTAACATGAAAGTACAAATACTATATGGTTTTGTCTAGATGAATAATATACAATAGCCAAATTCATAGAAACAAAACATAGTCTAGAAGTGACCCCGGCCCTAATAGAAATGGTATTTTAAAAGTATTTGAAACTGATACTGATAATGTGTACACAAAATTGTGAATGTAACTAGTTACTGAGTTGTACAGTTAAAATGGCTTAAATAGCTTTCTACTATATATACATTTTTTAATTAAAAAATCTTTTATTCATTTATTTGGTTCAGGGGGATCATTACCAGGTTGGACTTGTAGTGATCCTATTGTCTTAGCCTCCCCAGCACTGGAATAACAGCTGTGTGCCACCACACCTGGTTTTGGTGGCTGGCTCAGCATCCAGGGCTACCATGGCACGTAGTACTGGGAATTGAACCCAGGTCCTTGTGCTTCTGAGGGTGGCATTTAAACCACCAAGCCACCTCCCCAACCACTTTATATACATTTTAAATAAAATAAATTTTTAGAAATTAGGACACATTTAATGTATCCTCCTTTTTCAAGAAGGTAGTATTAATTCCTTCATTTTTTCAATTTATTAAGATATAGAATGACATTCATAATAAATAAGTATATATTTATATTGAAAAATTAATTTGGAAAAATGATGGACTAATGCTACATATTAAAATAATATAAGTATAATAATAAAAAAATCAACACTAAAGTATAGAAGAGGAAAGTTAATTAAAATCTCTTGACATACTAAAGAATGTGGCAACCAGGGACATCTACTAAGAATGCAGGAGCCAAGATGCTGATTGCATTCTGCAGGGGAAAAAAAAATGGCATACTAGGAAGTCAACAAGAAATGAATGCAAATGGAGGCATCAGCTAGAATCTAGCTGGTGTTAGATATTATATGTCCTAATTTAATTGTTGATCTAATTTTTTTTAATGCTTGGCTTCCTCCACTCTACTAGCAAGTTAGATCCTTAGTAGTCAAAGTTGAGAGAAGTAGTCTCACTTTTATGATGAAAAGAAGTGAGGAAATTAATTTATAGGTCCCTCTACATCAACCATTGCTGAAAGCAAATGAACATCAGAAACTACTTCTTAGGCCTGTTAAGATGTAGCAAAGAGGTCTGTTGCAACTACAAAGCTCAGATCCCTTTGTTTACCTTGCAACCCACAGGGATTTTCTTTACTCAGAAAGTCCTCAGTGCTGCTAGAGGGATTGTCCTTTGAGAAACTGATCTCAAAGCTTGCCAGGTTTGCTTCAGTTTGAAGTAGGACATTAGGGCATGGCAAAGGGCTGGGTAATCAGGTATGACTACTAGTCATGAAGACATGTTGAACATGGCCAGGACACATGCACAGAACAGCTTTTGACTGGATGGCCTACATCTAGAGTCAGAAGGAGCGTATAAGAATGGTGGCCCATGGCTTCCTGGCTCCTACCTTCTTTCTCTAGCCGTAGCCTCTTATATGTTCAGGGCATGTTTATATTTTGCCACACTTTAAAGCACTTTTTGATGTTTAGACACTTCTCAATTCTTTTCTCCCTGCTTTTCTTCGTAAAACAACTTTTCTTTAAACTTTAATAAATGTAAAACTTGAACGTTATTCATTGTCTTGTCTAGATCTTTATTTTTTTTAATTTTTTTTGTGCTAGAATCTCACTATGCAACATGGACTCACAGTGATCCTTCTGTTTTTCAGCATCCTCAATGCTCAGATTAAAGGTTTGTACCACCACGACCTGTCTCCATAGCCAACTCAACACGTGGTGAACTGGGGATTGAATCCCTGTACTTGCTTAAGCAGGCATTTAGTTCACTGAGCTATCTCACCAGCCCCAGATCTTTAAACAGGACCTCACCAGCTTCTAAAGGACTTCTGGGCACCCCAGCATCCGGTGACAAGCTTATGAATATCTAATTCTCCTCCCCTTTCTGCCGTGCCTGTGTGACAGATCTTACTCTCCCTCATTCTGTAGCATTTGAAATGCAGGGGCAGCCACTCTTTACCAACAACCCCTTAGATTTCACTGACTCCCCTCCATCAGTATAAATGGTGACACCTGAGTCCAGATGGAAATCAGTTCATAAAATTAACCTGACTTCTGGATGAGAATGGTGTTTCACTAGCATTCTATGACTTGGTCTCACTCAGGCACCAATAAAATATAGTTAGGCATTTTTAGACCTTTGCTTCTCAAACAATGCATGAAAAAACTATTCATAGAGCACTTCCACTGCATCAGGTATTATAAGTAATCAAAACATATTATGTCAGGTATTATAAGTAATTAAGATATGGCTTAAGGTATTATATAGATATAGATAAAGATATAAATATCGATAATGTGTCCAGGTTTTATGCAAATCACATCATTTTCTATAAGTAACCTGGATATCTTTGGCTTTTGGAACCCAGAATGAATCTAAGAACCAACTGCAAATACAAAGGGACAGCTGAATATACAAAGACTTAAAATAAAGAAAAAAATATAGACTGCCAAAATCTGAACTAAAGAAGAAAGTACTGGTAGACCCTGAGAGGAATTTCTGACTCATCAATTGTAATAAGAAAATATTAATCTGTGGTGTTATGAATAGCAAAGCCACTCAAGAGACAATCTTCTGACTGCATGATGTGCTGGATAGGGATATGTGCTTTCCTGTCTTTATGAACATCCTTCTAGACTTCAAACTGCTCCATCCAGAAATATGAGCTTAAGTCTTCTGCTGCCTTGCTAGTTCCATGCATTCTGTCTCCTATCTTCCATCCTCCCATCAGCTTTTCTGCCTGAAAATCCTTAGTCTTAAGGTATAAAGTGTGCTGCAGTGAAAAAGTATCACATTGCCACATCACATCTGATGTCAGCTGTAGAATGGGTGGAGGAGCTGAGACTAGAGAAGTGGAGCAAGCAAGGCCCTGCTAGGGGTTGAGTACCAAGAAGTTTCTGCAAGACGAAATATCAGAAATACTTTTCAGTCTCTTAAAATGTTCTTCTCTTCAACAGAAAATCAAAATGAAAGAAAAAAATGTGTGAAGTGTGAGACAATATTTCCCATGTCCAGAATATAGTTTTAGCAGTTTTCCCTCAGCTCAATTTCAATAAGATACTTTCTGTTTACTAGGTCACTGGCTTGATAACTTCAGGTGGATTCGAAGTAATAATTGAGTTGAGTTCATAATAATAAAGAAGTTACTATAACTTATCCCTTTCAATAAATACTGTTTTGTGGGAATGTAGATCTTATTTCAAGGCTGACAAAATAATATCTGCACCATAAGAGAAAAATATAGTGTCTGAAGTTAGAGCATGTTCTTGCAAAATATTTCATGCAATAGATATAAAATTACAGTACATCAAATTTTGTATTCTCAAAAGAGTTTGAGAAATCATGACCTCTAGGTGATGAGACATGAATGCTGAATTAATAATACCATAGTGTGAGAATAGGAAGCATTTTACAATTGTATTTTTAAATTCATGACTCTACTCACCCTTCCAGGTACTGGGGATATTTTTATTTTAAGAAATGGTGTACAAGGCAGAATGTACAAAAGCAACTCAAATGAACATATTTTGGACTGGAATAATGACTTACAGCACATTTTCTATCAGAACTGTGAATCTCAGGCCAACTAAAAGGCCCAGGCTCAAGCCTAAGAATTCTGAATGGATTCAGACCTTCCATGTGCTGGACGCTGGTTTCTGGCTGAAGACAAAACAAACCATGCCTAGAGGAAAAGCATTACCAATTTAGGGCATAGGAGTTCCACAGACTATGATCAGGCAGTGATAATAATTTCATAAGAGATCTAAAACAAAGGAACAAAACACCATAAGTGAGAATTCAGCAAAACAGGAGGATGGATTCCAAATTTTGAAGATATTAGGAAGTATAGATATAAATTGTAGACTCATGATGCATGAATCATTTAAAGAAATAAAAGTTAGAGACACATGCTGACCTTTGGCTGAGCTGAGGCTGCCTCATCATAGAAGGCAAGCAAACCCAGGATGGCTACAGAGACCTAGTGATTCATGCCTTGCCCCCTGCTCTCACCATTACAATAGCTCAGCTGAGCTTCATCTGCCTCTCCCATCAGTAGTCAGAACCTTTGTGAGCCCTACTCTTGCCCCACCCACCATGGAAAGGTTTGTGGAGCTTTGATCTGCCCTCTTCATCATTAGAGCCTTCTTGACCTGTCGCTCACCCCCTTTTAAACTGAGAAAAGCATATTGAACCTCACACAGCAAGAGCTTTGGTGAGCTTGCCCTATCATCTCATTCTTAAGGGAGCCTTGCTCACCCTAACCTCTTCCCCCTACAGTCACATCTTAGTCAAGATAAACTTTGGAAGCTTCAACAATGTCAAAATTAAGGAGCAAAAGGCAATTTTAGACCTGCAGCCTGCCCTGAACAAGACCAGGAGGCAAGGGCATAGAAGAACTTGGAAGTCAACCACTTGAAATTTCTAAAATAATAGAAAATGAAGTATAGAAACAAATTCATCAGGCTATAAGAGAAAGAAGATTAGAAATGATCTCTCATGTAAAAAAAGAAATGACAACAATCATGAAAGAATTGTTCAGCACATATAAAGAAGGCATAGATAAAAAATAGGGAATAGAAAAATGATGGAGACATTGAATGAACCATACATGGAAGAACTAGAGCACATGAACCAGATTCAAAGAAATATCCAGGAAAATAATAATTTATTGAAAGCTAGCAAAACCCCTTGAATAAAACATTTCAGACCTTGAAGATAGCACTGCAACTAGTAAACATCAAAGGAAAGATCTCTTAAAAATAACAAGGAACCAAGAAACAACAATGCAACAGCTGCCAGATGATGCAAAGCTAAACAATATAAGACTAAGTGGTATCAACAAAACAGTAGGAGTCAACACAAATGGCATAAAAAAAGACTATTTACAGAAGTAGGAGCAGAAAATTTCCCAAGTATGGAAAAAGAATCTGGCATACAGATTAGTGAGGCATATAGAACTCTAATTACCCATAATCAAAATAAATCTACACCCAGACACTTAATAATCAAGATCACAGAAATTGAGCAAAAGAATAGAAATTTAAAATAGCTTTTACAAAAAAAGAAACAAATCAACTATAACGGAAAGACCATTAGAATTATGGCAGATTTCTCAACACAATGAAGTCAAGAAGAGCTTGGGGTGAAGTACTTCAGGTCTGGAAAAAAGACAAATTCCAACAGAGATTACTGTACTATTACTGTGCCCTACAAAACTATCTACCAAATTTAATAGATAAAATACTTAAAAGACAAGAAAAACTGAAGAAATTCATTATCACCAAACCAACTCTAAAAAGGGTACTGGCAGATATGCTAGAAAGAGACAAAAATAATCACAAATTTAAGAACAATAACAAAAAGGCTCCAAGTAGATGAAACAATTAAACAGAAGGGGAAATTAGAGAATCTACAGTAGGAAAATAACCTGATAAAGACAAGTGGATATATATTAGTTGCCTAAATTCACGAATCAAAAGAAGCAGACTTGCAGGATAGGTGAAGAAACAAAATCTAAAAATATGCTGTACACAAGAAACACATTTAACTCAAAAGGAATTTCACAGATTGAAAGTCAAAAGATGGAAAACAGTACTCCATGAGACCAGAACCCAGAAAAGAGCAGGGATAGCTGTTCTGGCTACTGACAATACGAACTTCAAACCAAGTATGATTAAAAGAGATAAAGAAGATCACTGCACAAAAGAAGTAAGAGAAAAGATATATTTATGCATATCTATGGGATAATTTGGATAACTCTAGTGCCAATTTCTGCTAGTCTTTTGAAAGGAGCAGTTAATGCTTATGTTGTTTCTCTTTTATTCTTTTTAATTTCTTATAATTGTTTTGTTTTAGCCAATTTTGCATGTTTATATCTAGTAATCAACTATTTTGAAGATAATATCATACAATACAGCAAACATAGTTAATACCTATGATTTGTTTAATGGAATCTTGCATCATATTTAATGCTTTTTTTTTT
>NDGM011045042.1:0-16885 GCA_002564305.1 Octomys mimax | reverse complement strand
ATAGGAATGCAGGTAGTTAAGGCCAGGCTCAGATTTCCATTAGAAACAAGGATTCATGTCCTGAGACTTGGTGGAAGACTGAAATTAAGGGTGATGGAATAATTGATCTGGAAAAGCAATTTTCAGTAAAGCCCAACATAGCTGTGGCATGGGTATGGAAGACTGCTTTAAGCTAAATTTGCAGTGAGAATCAGAGGCAAAAAGCAGAGCAGAAAAACTTAAATCTGGCCCAAAAGAAACAATGCATAAATCTGGAGTTAAGCAGGTATGGCTGCTAAAGAGATAAGAACCATTGGAAATAAACCAAGTAATTTGCACAGGGACAAGTAGGAAGATGCTTTATAGGCATCTCAGAAGGCAGGACGATCCCCACTATTCACAGGCTCAAGGGTGCGAATGGGTCAACTTTTCATTTGAGAGTCCCTGGGAGTCCTGCTCTAGAAGGGCCTCCTAATAAATTAGTTCCCTGGCATTAATTTCATTGTTCTCAGACATCCATGCAGTCAGAAGTCACTGCAGCCATTGTCCAAGGGGCCCTGGCTACAGCTTCCTCTGCCAACAGACCTCAGCATCATCTATAGAGTGCTGGTTTTATCATCATGAAAAATGCAAGCATTGTAATATCAGTGGTGATTCTGCCCAGATTTCAAAGAAAGACATAGGAAGCCAGTCCAGGATCCCTTGAGAAGGCAGTGTCTGAACCTCCGGGAGTGAAACCAAATGTGCAAGTAGAGATCTCAGGAAGCCAGAGATGTTAAGAACATAGAACATCTGCTGAGGAAATGTACCAACTGAAAACAGCCAGCTCAGGAAAGAGGCCATGTGGGCTGCAAACAGCAAGGTCCTGGGGTGGTGGGCACCTAACCCCACTCAAAGTCACATCTCAACCCATGTAACCTGGATGCTGAAGATGAGGCTACACAACTTAATGCTTGTTGTTCTGGGTTTTAGTCTTTCTTTTAACCTTTTCTTTTTCATACCCCTCTCCCTCCCTTTTGGAATGGAAATGCTTACCCTGTGCCACTGTACCTTGGGATTATGTAATTTATGTTTTACTTTAACAGGACTTCACAGCTGAGACTTGAATCTCAAAAGAGACATGTACTTTGTCTTTTGAAAGCTTCCAGAATTTCTGAGACTTTGGAGAAGCAATTATTTCAATTTTGGGTATACCCAGGATAGTTGTAACATGTTAGGCAGAATTATTCATTGCTGTTGTATTCATCTGGAGATAAAGTGTGGAGATGTATTTGGGTCTTGGTTTATTTTCCTGTTGGTGAGAAGCAATACTTAATGTAATTTAAAGGGACAGAGATTTTTCTGGCTCATGACTTTGAGGATTCAGTCTATAATTGGTTGGCTCTGAGACAGAAAAGGCATGGTGGAAAGGTGTGGCAAACAAAATCTGCCCACACCATGGCAGCCAGGACACAGAGAGAGAAGTGAGGAGCTTGGGAGAGAGATGCATGCAGGTCACACTCTCAAGAGCCCACCTCTTCCAACCAGGACCCACCTCCTAACAACACATTTAGCTATGGATCTGTCAGTAGATTAATCCCTTGACAGGTATATAGCCTCATGTTCCAATCACCTCCGAAAACTCCCAGCTCTGAGCAGTTTTAGGAGACATTCTAGATCTAAACCATAGCAACTATCAAGCTGACAGTGATGTGAAAATGCTGGCTAAACTTAACTACATTAGCTCTATTGACATGGAAGTCACTGAAGGAATTAGTCACTTCTGGGAGTTTCTTAGGCACAGATGCATAACCGTGAGGTCTGTAGCTGGTCCCTTGCCCATTACTCTCTGATGCGCCTTCCCTGTTTGGCTTCTTGGCCCCCATGAATTAAGTAGCTTTACTCCCCCATGTCCTTCTGCCACAATATTTCTGCCTTGAAACCAGTCATGGTCTGTATCCCTTAAAACTGTGAGCAAAAATAACCTTCCCTGCTTTAACTCATGCATGTTGGTATTTGGTCCCAGCAACAAGAAAGCTGACTAATATGGCAAGGGAATGCAATGAGTTATTTCTTTACATTCATCAGGATAAACTGTAAGAATGTATGCTGGTACAGCTACTATGCAGAACAGTATTGAGGACCCTCAAAATACTAAAATAGAACTATTATGTAATGTAACAATTCTACTACTGGCTATCTACCTAAAAGGATACCAAAAAGTATCTCAAAGAAATATTTTCACTCTGATATATTTACAAAATAGCCCAGACATAAAAGCAATCCATGTATCCACTGAATACATTATGCTAAATGAAAAAAAAAAAATCACATAAAGACAAATACTGTCTGACTCCACTTATATGGGGTCCATAGAGTGGTCAAATTCATAAGAGACAGAAAACAGGATAATGGTTGCTAGAGACTGGTTGTAGAAGGGAATGATGAATTATTGTTTAATGGGTACACAGCTTCAGTTTTGCGAGACAAAAATATTCAGGAGAGGATGATATGATGTTTGCACAACCTAACTGGACTGAACTGTGCACTTAAAAGGGATCGAGACAGAGCCAGGTGAGGAGAACATGCCTTTAATTTCAGCATTGTAGGAAATAGGTAGGAGAATCTCAAGTTTGAGCCCAACCTGGGCAACTAAGAAACTTAGCAAGGCTCAAAATAAAAAATAAAATGTACTGCAGATGTAGCTTAGTGCAAAGTCCCTGGGTTCAATCTCAGTACCACAAAAAAGGGAATTAAAAGTAAATTTAAAGTTATGTGTACTTGAAATACAGTGAGGAGGAGGAAGAGGATGGGGGTGGGAGTGATGATAGGGTGGTGGAGGAGGAGATCAGGTCAAAGTAAGCACTTAAAGGAGGTGAGGAAGTTAGCCAAGTAGGAGGAACAGTAGATCAGGCAGGTAGTACTGAAAAGAAAAAGGCTCTAAAGTAACAGTGTGCTTGATGTGAGGGAACCACAACCTCGGTGTGGTGGGACCACCTGACTACATACCACGCCCATGACATTGCATCATGTGGCTGCTGATACCTTGGATCTTAGATCTGGGCAAGCTTCAGTTGAGTGTCTACTTGTTTAAGCCCCTACTCACCAAGCAGATTCCAGAGATAAGAATCTTGTAAAATGCACCCAGGTAACATATGTATCTGTAATGGACATTGTAGACCAAGGGCCAAATTGTCTTCGTCCTCCCTCATTTGTCCCCAACCACTGACAGTCCAAGCTGGCCCCAGATTGAAGCATCCACAGCTGTCCACCCATGAGCAATGTGCTAGAAATGAGAGCATGAGGAGGTGGAGCAAGAACAGCATTCCATGCTCCACAAAGGAATAAAGTCCTTGAGATACAGATAAGGCCCCAGAGACTTACTGGATTATGTTGATTCACCAGCTTCAGTGATCCATAAGCTGCATCATACCCCAGTCTGCTGACAATGAGGTCTCAGGCAAATCAGTGATCAAACTTTCAAAGATGGTCTGTGACCCACTAATCTCACAGAAGAACCACTGTGCAAAAGTTTACTGTAGCCATATGAAAGGAATTTTTATAAACCCTCTAAATCTGCTGATATACTCGGGGAGCGGGTGCATCAGTGGTGTATTTAAAAGTCTATGTGGAAGTAAACATTTTACTGCATGTTTGGGAAGAAGGGAAAAGTTAGCCAAGATTCATATTTTTCCAGGGCAAATGAGGTCGTAGACTGGTTTGTAGCTGGTTTTCCCTCCCATGAGGTCCTGTAAAGAGTCACAAAGGCCCCAAAATATTTTTGCTCTGCTAACTCCTAGAGATTTACAGGATTTGGGCAAAATGCAGTAGTAAGCATTCTCTCCAAGATAGTCCAGGAGACAACAGATGGAAAACGTCGAACCGAAGCAAACCAAGACACCTATGCCCTCCTACAGCGCAAGGACTGAGGACCCAGGTCCTCAGGCAGACATATTCAAGACTAAGGCAGGCCTTAATGTACAGCCAGGGCCTATGAGGAGAGCGAAGGATGGCCCTTCCACCTACTCCTGCTCCCCAGGACTGTCATTTCTGGCAAGGGCAGCATAGGACACCAGACTCTTTGTGCACTGTCATGTGATTTCAGTGGGAATAGTGTGATTTTGGCTGCTGGGCATGTATTGTTACTTCTCTTTAGGTTCTGGTTTCTTCAAGGGCCTTCTCCTACTTATGAGAAGGAGTATCTGCACTCACCTAGCCAAAAAGCAACCCTTCGCTAGGCTTGGCCAATCACTCTCCTTTCTCCAGGTGGTGCAGGAAAGGAGCCCTTTCACTCCAGCCCTGATGTGTGGATTTGCTGAAGCAGCCCGGTGTCCACTGCCGCCTACCACACTTCGCAGAATCTTGAGCCACCCTGGTTCCTCTCCTTTTCCCAAGCCTTGTTCTTCAGCCTTCCCATCCTCTCTTGAGCTGTCTGGAAGCCTTCCAGGAATTTCCTAATGTGCTGGATTTTGTTTTTGTTGCCTGTCAGCAAAGAATCCTGAGGGGTACAGATGAACATAGCCTCCAGGCATGCTGCTAACACAAACATCAAAAGTGCTTGCACCTCCATCTCTAGACACTCATTCTGCCGCCAGAGGACTGATCTTACCAAGAACCATCCTGGGATTCAAATAAAGGGCTGGGGGGCTGCTGAGTCATTATTTCCATAGCTACATGTAGGCCCTGGAATTCATGGCCTGGTAAAGCCAAGGGGTAAACCCCAAGCTCTCCCAAGGGCCCTCATGTTGAAAGGGCCAGGAGCCACTGTGAACCAGAAGCACAATCCAGAGACTTAGATTTACTTTTATTTTAATAGTGGGAAAGTGCACATGATATGAAATTTTACTGTTTTTAAGTGTAGATTCAGTGGTAGAGCATGCCAGGCATGTGCAAGGCCCTGAATTCAGTCTCCCAGCAACACACACACACACACACACACACACTGTGTACAATCATCACCACCATCCCTCCCCAGAACTCTTCATTTGTTTTCCAGTTGAAACTCTATACCTATTAAACAATATCTCCCAGTCCTCTCCCTCCCGCATCCTTAAGCCTCTGGTAACCACCCTTTTACTTTCTTCTGGCCTTCGTGACTGCTATAAGAACCTTACATAAGTGGGATCATACAGTTTGTCTTTTAGTGACTGTCTCATTCCACTTGACATAATATTCACAAGGTCTGTCTATGTTGTAGCATGTGTCAGAATTCCCTTCCCTTTCCAGACTGAATAATATTCTATTGTATGGTTATAACACATTTTACCTACCTACTCCCCTATCGATGGACACTTGGTTTGCTTCCATCTCATGGCTACTGCACATAATGCTGCTATGATGGTCAGCATACAAATACCTGCTTGAGTCCTTAGTTCCAGGTGGAGGTGGGGGAGTTGGCATTTTCTGTTCTTGTTTAACTAAATTTACTTTTGAAGACACCAAATGTGGGCTGTAAAACCTTACCTTTTTATAAGAACAAACTATTAAAGTAATGTATTTTTGAGCATTTGCTTTGCACAAAACAGAGAGCTAGGTTCAAGGGCCACAAAGATGAGTACACTGGGGCTCTTCCTTAGCACCCACTAGGAAAAAACAGTGGCTCCAGGACTGTTGCCTCCCTCACAGCCCCAAGGGCTCAGACATGATAAGACCTCTAGGATCTCTGAAGATTGGAGACCAGAATAGCTGGTGAGTCACTGGGTAGATGATGAAGGATGCTAGGAGGCAGAGCAGGAGTAGTGATCACGCTTGCTGGGACAACCCATCTCGTCATTTTCCTATTACACAAGGTCCAAGATAGGCTATTTAAACTCTTCTCACTGGGGGAGAAAATGCACCCTCATGGACAAGAATTTCACATGAATTTTCAAGGCTGGGGGCCAGGGAGATGGCTCAGTAGAATAAGCACTTACCTGGCAAGTGAAAGGGCCTGAGTTCAATCCCTGGTTCTGCATTAAAAAAAAAAAAAAAAGTTAACAAGAATTTTCAAGGCTGGTAATGAACTTTTCAGTGCATGTTATCTTGCATAAGTTGTTTATCTTAGCATAAGTTATCTAAGCCTCTATAACCTCATTTGAAAACTTGAAGAGTGGTGAGAATTGAATGGGATCATCCATCTATTTAGCTCAGTATCTGGCCACAGGAATAGATTTCTACTAGCTCCATCTAAGCAAGAATTCTGTTTTCATTACTGCTTTATCCACCGGCACCTAGAAAAATGTAGATGCTCAGTGGGTATATAGTAACTCCTTGTCAATATCTTTAACCTTCTCTTCTTCCTCTTCCTCATCCTCTTCTTCCTCCTCTTCCTCCTCCTCCTTTTCCTTGTTTTTCTTATTTTTTAAGAACTAAGGATTGAACCCATAGCCTCCATACTGAGCTACATCTCCAGTCTTTTTTTTATTTTGAGACAGACTCTTGTCACTCAGTTGCCCAGGCTGAGCAAAAACATGCAATCCTCATGTCTCAGCCTCCCAGAGAACTAGGATTATGAGTGTGTACCACCATATTCAGTTTAATCTTCAAATTTTAAGCCAAAAAAAGACAGGCAGTATATGCTTTATTTTAGCAAATAGCCACCCCTCTGTGCACATCCCTCTAGCACTGGGGCTAGATGCCTGCAAACAGCACTTTCCAACTCCTTTTGCTAGCTGGCTGAATTCAGCTAGGTTCTACCAATAAGAAACCCTAGGGTGAAAAGCATGAAGAAGGAAGAAGCCATTTTTTCTGGCCTCTCCAGCAGGAGTAGCAGGAGCAGCTGTGGAAGAGCCTAGCCAGGGACGGGACAGCAGCCAAGACAGTAACAGTGGCAGCAGCAATAGGCCAGAAAATGCAGACCCAAGTTCCATCTCAGCCAGCTTTTTCTTAGCAGCAACAGTCTCGGCACCACACCATGGGTGCTAGCTAACTTCTTTTTCCCTGTTGTTTCTCAAGCCTTGGGAGTGGTAGGCACTTCCAGTAGCTGTTTGTCAAGGAGAAAACTCACCACTCTTTTTTTGCTCTTTGCACTCTTTTAACACCTCTATAGCCAATTTCCTATATTACAGTCCCAGTTTTAAAATACCTGAGAATGTTTTATTAAATAGACTCCAACTGATACAGTTAACTTATTCTTGAAGTAAGTATCTAAGGACTTCAGAGCAGGCTTTCTCCAGGGTTACTCTAGACTTAATGCTATCCCTTCATCTCAGCTCAGAGAGGATATGATGAAGAATTCCCAGGGTTTTCCTAGCCTCCCCTGACATGGTGTCAGTTGGTCATTGTGAAACAGGCCCTGCTAAGTGCACACATGCTGCTGAAATCTGTTTTCCAGGCTTGCACCCAGATTGCTGGACTCACCTGGGGGATATCTTTTTTTATATACATAGGCTGATGATAACCCTGCTAAGACACCTCCAAGCCCTTGTGTGGTGGGGAGAGGATGAGGTTCCCAGATGATTCAGGGGATAAATCTTTCCATCAGGAATGGGTATTTCCACTCAGACAGAGGCCAGGCCAGATCAAGACAGATATAGGACCCAGTAGAGCTCTGAAGCAACCCAAAACTTGACATTCAGTTATACAAAATATGCTCTGGCCTCTACCCCATTCTGTGTGGCTGAGCTAGAAAGCTGAGACCCCAGTCACCATGAATCTTTCTGCAGGGCTCCTCCTACTGCAAGAAGACTCCACAAGGCTACTCAAGCATCTCCTGCTCACTAGCAAACTGGGCCATACCTTAGTGCCACCAAATCCCTCCAGGCATATATTCAACACTACACACTTAGAGGGTTCCAGGTACCTTTGACTAAACACAGTACAATGAAGCAAACACTCATCTCTGGGTTCCCCAACCCTGCAGAGCTCCATGCTTACTGTCCTCTTGCTGGGAAGCCATGCTACCCTCCAAGTTCACTTAAATCGAGGCACTCACATTCATGCAAGAGAGTGCAAGGATGCTCGAAACCCTGAAACAACCCCTCACCATATGTGTCGATTTAAATGGAAACCGAACGGGGAAGGATTCTGACGACAGTCTGTCACCGACTGCAGCATCGCTTCCTCCAGTTAATTTATGTCTTCCGTAATCAAGTGGCTGCTTTTTAAAAGGCTCCACCTGTGGTGGCACTTTTTTCTTTTTTTTTTTCCCCCATACGTTCATATTCAAAGGTCCCCAGCCCATGAGTTAATAGTCATTTTAAGACATGGCACTCTCATAGCACTTTATCTTCTGCGCTCTTTACCTGTATTAATTAATTAGTGCTATAAATACAACCAGCACATGACTATTCTGGACCTAATCAGTCACTGACTCAGCTCAGGACCTGGAGAGAAATTAGGAAAATTGAATCTTTCAAAAGTTAGGCCTACTTAAGGTAATGTAGTCAATTCTGTCCTAAAGGTCAATGGGGAGTGGCAGAGTTAAGACTCTAGTAAGGGACAAAAGCAATTTCTAGAACAGCAAGAGAGAAATTCTAGTTGAATGATGTTTTCTTGCTGACTGAGTATACTAGGACTTACTGAGTGGCTACTAAATGTCTCTTCCTGGGCTATATGATAAGCATTAGTAAATAGTATAAGGCCTTTCTTACTTTTAAACCACTGTGGTAGAGCAAGGCACAACCCAGATACAGCCCAAGCTCATAAAATTTAACCCCAAAAATCAAGCAAAGGAAATCAAGGAATTTGGGGTTCTTGTATAATAGTTACTAAGCCATTCAAAAATATATTAGGGCTAGGAGTATAGTTTAGTAGTAGAGCATGTGCCTAGGATATCCAAAATACTGAGTTCAACCTCCGCACCCAAAAATCTATGTATATTTATTAAACTTTCCAGTGGATTTCATGCCAGGCATACTGAGAAGAATACTTGTCTCCATTCTTTTTTTTTTTTTTTTTTTTTTTCTCAGAATGCCTTCAGGGCAGGTAGCCTGATTGCTTTGTTGAAGCAGCCACTTAAGGAACTGAGCTAAGGGGCATGCCCCAATTGTCTCCATTCTTAAAGGGCTTAGAGCTGATAAGGTTGATATGTAAACAAGAAATGAACCTAGGATTCCAGGATACTTAATCTTAAATGTGGGAGGAGGGAGAGGTGAACAAAAGGATATACTCAATTTTCCAATTCACCTGGCTGTTGATGTGTCTAGAAAGACAGCCAGAAGAAGGAAGTTCTGTTCCTTGAACTTTAGATCTCAAGGACGGCTTTTAGTGCTGATCCAGAGCTTCCATTTAGCTTTGACCTTAACTCTGAGTTTCTACATCCAGTTTTGATTCTAATTCTGATTCTAGATTGCTTCTGATACTGGGTCTTCCTCATACTAAACTTTGGCCTGATTTGCAGACCTCACCCTATGTTGGACTTTTCTCTGCATTCCAGACAAATAAATCTTAGTGAGTCAGGAGAGGGAAGGGCAAGGGGCCCAGGAGATGGCTCAGTAGAATAAGTGTTTGCCTGGCAAGTGCAAGGGCCTCAGTTCAATCCCTGGTTCCACAACAAAAGAAAAAAAAAAAAAAAAGAAAAAGAAAAAGAAGAGTAAAGGGCATTCTAGATCCCTATAGCCACCTTAGGAATGTCATTTTTCTAGCTCAATTTTCTTAGTTTCTTATTCACTGAAAATTATAGAATTTGTCCCACCCAGAGTCTTACCATAGATGTGTGAGTAGGTGAATTGCTATAGTAACCTTAAATTTGCTTATGTTCTTTGCCCACCTTGCTGATTAAATTCAGCCACAATTGTACACACAGAACTCTATGGGAGGGGAATTAAGGATGCCAAGGTCCTGAACACCACTCCAACAATGAGAAAGGCCCCCTGGGGCTCTGGCTGGGAATTTGGGTCTTAAATGGGATGCATGGGTGAACAATGTCAAGTCCACTAGAAGCCTTGGAAGTACAGGGTGGGTCAGCTGGACTTTGCCTGCTTAGGGCAAAGAGAGGATATTACCAGGAAGTCAAGAGTCCATTTCCTGTAGTGGAAGGCCACTTCCAACAGGGAGGGTGAAGCAGTGAGAGAAAAACACTGCATGGGAAGGGAAGCTGCTGTTAAGGGCAGGAATATGCAGGCCATGCTGAGGAACGGGGACAGCACCCCTATGTCAAACACCCACCCCAAATATGCTTGTAGGGACTCACTGGTGTCTCAGGTACCCTGGGGAGAAATGGTTGCAGGAATGAGGAAAAGATAGACAGAAGACAAGAGCTGGATCAGGTGGTGGCCCATTACCAGATTGGCAAAGGATCCTAATACCAACAGTAGGGACCTTGGTTTATACCTTTTCAAAGCTATTATCACAAGACACAAGGTTGCCTAGAGACTAGTAGCCAAAATTGACCAGGCAGGATATTTTTCTCAAGACTCAAGTAGCTTGACTGCTTTAGGCACTCTGGCCTTGTCCTTCCCTCCCAGATATAATCAATTTCCAACTTCAGTGGCTCCCAACAATGGGCTTGGAGTTCTTCAGTTTTTACATTTTGTGTGCTCCTCCAGTGTCCCAATCCCTCATCTTTTACTTGGTTGAACATATTATAATAGCAGCAAAGGCAGGAACAGTTCCCCCTCATAGCTGCCCATATGGAAAGAATCTCTATGTCTCCTATACTTTCTCTCCCTAAACCCCTGCAAACCAGTGATCCAGCTCTATTCTGAGGTAGCCTATCTCACAAGAGAACTCTTCTGGGTAGAAAGAGATCTGTTTTCTTCTTGTTTCCTTGATATAATAAACTACTCCCAGATATTTTCCATCTGTTCCTCATGAAAGAGTCAAAAAGGTCCAATGACAGATGCTTCACTCACCCACATAGAAAGAAAAGAGTCCTCTGGTTGAATGAAGTCATTCTAGGCAGCTATAGATGAGAGATTAAGAAACTGAAAAAGAAAAACATCAATTCTTATTTTCTTAAAGTTTTTCATTCAACCATAACAATAAGGCTTGAGGGGGTCCTGGCTACCTTCATTATTCCTAGCCCCATGAGAAAATCATACTGAGGTTTTCCTCGGACAGACACTGCCAGCCACTTGTGGATACTTCTCAAATTCTCCTGCTTGGAAGAACACAGTTTGGTGATGTCTAATTAATGTCTTCTCTGTTTTCAGAAAGGTGACTGTACTATCGGGGATCTTTAAAAGCACCAAATATCCAATTCTATTCCAGGCACAGACACCAGCATCCTTTAGCATACAGAAATCCTACCACCACCTAGACACTTTGTTTTCAGCCTAATGGAGGTATAATGAACAAATAAAAACAGTATATATTTCAGTATAAAGCACAATCATTTGAAACCCATATATAATTAGGTCTGGTGTGTC
Source organism: Octomys mimax (assembly GCA_002564305.1). Lineage (NCBI taxonomy): Eukaryota > Metazoa > Chordata > Mammalia > Rodentia > Octodontidae > Octomys > Octomys mimax. Next base: position 5,639 of record NDGM011045042.1, on the reverse strand, counting down.
TGCAGGAGATTAATTTCAGGACCCTCAAGAATATCAAAACCTGCCAATGATCTTTTTTTTAACCTAAAGAGACCTAGTTTTTATATCTAAACTATACATATCCTCTTGTATCATTACCATCTCTACGTCACTTGTAACATCCAATATAAATACTCACTATATTTTATTGCCTATTATATCATTTATATTCAATACAAATGCATTTTTTCACCCATACTTGAGTCCAGGTATGTGGAAACTTCACATATAAAAAGCTGATGGAGTGTGGAGATTCGTTAAAAAACTAGAATTAGAGGTCCCATTCAACACAGTTGTTCCTCTTCTGGGTGCCCAGAAATGATAACATCACACCACAGTGATATATGTGCACCCATGTTTAATAACAGTACAATTTGTGATCGCTGAGTCTCGAAAAGAACCCTAATGTCCATCAACCAAGAAATGGATAAAATAGATGTGATATTTTTATACAATGGAGTATTACTCAACTGTAAAGAAAGATAAACTCAAGGCTTCTAAAGGCAAATGGATGCAAGTAGAGACCATACTCATATGTGAAATAAATCAGACTCACATGTGTAAACAACGTATTGTCTCCCTAATGTAAGAAACTGAAAGAGTAAATAAGATCCAAAAGGTACAATAGATAAGCTGCAAGGGAAAGAAACTGTTCAGAAGGAAAGAACAACTAGAAGGGGAGGGGAAAAGCTAACACACACAAGATAGCTGAGATAATTGTACTACTAGTTTCTGTTAGTTGATTGAAAAGAACTGTTAGTGCTTATATTGTTTGATCAATTTTGCATGCCTGTACCTAGTATTATGAGCAACTACTTTGAAGATAACAATATGCAAGCCTGAGGCGATAGCTCAGTGCCTTCAGAACCTGCCTGGCAAGAGCAAGGTCCTGAATTTGATCCTCAGTACCAAAGAGATAACCATATGCAATAAAATAGCCATTGTTAATTTCCTAACATCTCGTTTTGAAATTCTGTATCTTTTTTTAATGTTTTTGTCTCCTTAAAGTAAAATAAAAATAAATAAAAACAAAAAGGCACATAATTTTTTAAAAAGGATGACTGCATATTGCAAATTTCAAGTCTCTGATATATAAACTACAATCAATATATTGTACATTTGTGTTTTGGATTTTTTTGTTGTTTTTTTTGGGGGGGTCTTTCTTTTTTTTCCATAATTTTATTGAGAAACAAATAGCAATGAGAGAGTTTCAAACCAAATTGGTAGGAATACTGTACATTTGATGCTCAGAATTTATTCATCCCACACAACTGAAACTTTGCACTCTTTGACCAACATCTTCCCACGACTCTGGTCTTTGACTCCTGAAAACACAATTCTACTCTTTATTTCCATCATATGGAATTGTTTTTAGATACCTGATGTGAGATCACACCACATTTGTCTGTTTATGATTCATTTCATTTAGCAAAATGTCCCCAGATTCATTCATTTTATGGCAAATAATAGGATCTCCTTTTCTTTTTCTGTATTTAGGACAGGGTCTACAGGGTGCACAGGGTCTCACTACATAGATCAGACTCGTAGTGATTTTCCTGTTTTCAGCTACTCAAGTGCTGGAATTGCAGGCACATGCCACCACGCACAGTCTCAGTCACCATCTCGGCGCACCCTGGGGATGGGGCCAGCATGGCACACGGGATTAAGCCCTGGCCACTGCACTCTACCTAAATGGGCACTTTAGTCCATTGAGCTATCAGGCCAGCCCAGGATCTCCTATTTTAAGGATGAATAATGTTCCTCTATGTGTGTGAGAAAGAGAAACAGAGAGAAAGAGATCATAGTTTATCCTTTTCAGTCATTGGATACACAGATTGTTTCTATGTCTTGGTTAATGTAAATAATGCTGAAATTAACATGGGGCTGTAAATATCTCTATGAAGTGATCATTTCATTGCCTTTCTGTGTATACTTAGAAGAGAGATTGCATGGTCATATGACAGAGCTCCATGTGTTTTATTTCTTTTGGAACCTCCATACTCCTTTCCATGATGGCTACACTAATCTATGTTCCTATTAATAATGATAGGTTTTTTTTTTTCCTCTATACTCTCATCAACATTTGTAATCTTTTGTCTTTTTCATAATATTCTTCCCAACAGGTGAGGGATAGGTTTGGGTTTCGGTTTCCCTGATGACTCGTAACATTGAGCATTTTTTTCATATGCCTAACAGCCATTTTTCTAGTCTTTAGAGAACTGTCTACTCATTCCAATTTTACCTGCCCCTTCCTCATTTGGATGTCATTTATATCCTTTTATTGCTTAATTGTTCTGTCCTGGATGTCTAATACTTTGGAACCAAAGTAGCTAGCATGAATATCCTTGTGTTGTTTATCTGAGAGAAAACTGTCTAATTTTTTTATTGTTGAATATCATGTTAGTCAAACTGTGGGTTTGTCATATATGGCCTCTATGTTAAGAATCATTCCTTCTGTTAAGGGTTATTAGGGATCAAACTAATTTGTTCAGAGTTTTATCATGAAGTGATGTTGAACTTGGTCAAATTTCTTTTTCTGTATCTATATAAATGGTTTTTATCCTTCACCCTGCTAATGTAGTTAGTGTAGCATAATTATCAATGTGCACATGTTGAACTATCCTTGCATCCCACAGATAAATGACATTTGAACAAGATATAATGTTTTAATGTGTTCTCAAATTCAGTTTTCTAATATTTTGTGGAGGATTTGGGCATCTATGTTCATTAGAGATATTGGCCAGTGATTTTCTATTCTCATAGTGTCTTTGATATTAAAGTAACCTGCACCCCATATAATGAATTTGAAAGGTCCATCCTCTTTGATTTTTTCCTAAGAATTTGAGGATGTTTGGTATTGTTTCTTTAAATGTTTAGTAGAATTCACTAGTGAAGCCATCTGAGTTTGCACTTTGCTTCATGGAGAATTTTTTTATTATTGATTCAGTTTCTTTATTTGTTGTTGGTCTGTTCATATTTTCTATGTCTCCATAGTACTAATGTGTTGCATGTCTTAGGAAATTATCTACTTCTAGGTTATCCATTATTTTGTATAGTTAATAAGTCTTTTGCAATCCTTTGTGTTCTGTAATATCAGTTGCAAGGTTTCCTCTTTCATTTTTAATTTTACTTGAATCATCTCTCCTCTCAGTCTAACTCAAAGTTGTCAATTTTGCTTATCTTTTCAAAAAATAGCTCTTAGTGTCATTGGTCTTTTCTATTGTTTTTCTAGTCACAGTTTCAATTCCTTTACTCTGACCTTTATTATTTCCTTCTTTTTGCTCACTTTGGGAATTATTTGTTCATCTATTTTTAAATCCTTGAGATGTAAAATGAGATCATTTGAGTTCTTTCTTTTCTCTTAATGTAGGCATTTGTCTATATAAAATATAAAATTTGTCTATATAAAATACCCTGTTAAAAACTTCTGATGTATTTATGTTTTTATGTATTTTGCTTTCTCTTTTGTCTTAAAGATTTTTTAGTTCCTCCTTTGATTTCTTCTTCAATCCATTGGTTACTGTTGTTATTTCAACGTGGGGGAACCCCGTGAACCCCTAACTCCCAAGCTGATTGATTAGGAGGTAGAGTCTTCAGGAAATGACTGAGACTGCTTCCCTTATAAAAGAGTCTACAAAGCAAGTAGCTACTTACCCAATATGAGAGCTATGTGGGAAGACATCAGGCTATGAAGAAAGCAGGGCCTTGCTAGACCCCAAAAGCTGTTAATCTTTATCTTGGACTGCTCAGCCTCCAAAACTGTGAGACATTTATATGTACTGTTTATACACAAATCCATTTTATTCCATTTTGCTAGGTCTGCTTGGTCTGAAGCACAGTTTAAATCCCATTTTTTTATTGGTTTTTCTGCTTGGCTCGTGTATCAATTGTTGAAAATGGAATATGAACTCCATGCTATTATTGTATTGCTGCCTACTTCTCCTCTCAGATCTGTTAATATATTTTAATGCTCCAAGTACATATATTTTTATATATTTTTTACAATTGTTACGTTCCCTTAACAGAGACCCTTTTGTTACTGTTTAATGATTTTGTCTCTAGTGACAGATAGAGTGAATCACTTAATCACTTAAAGTGATTTCACTTAAAGTCTATTTGATCTAATATAAGTATAAGCAAGCCACTCTGATCAATTTGGGTACCATTTTCTGAAACATTTAAGTCTCAGATTACATGTATCTTTTAAGCTAAAATGAGTCTCTTGTAAACAAATCATAATCAGGTATTGCTTGGCTTGATTTGGTTTGGCTTGGTCTTTTTTTTTTTTTAATTTTTTCTATTATAAAAAGGAGAAAAATAAAACAGAATTTCAAAACAAAATAATAGGACAGTAACAATATCCATTCAGCCACTAAATACCTTTTGAGTAGAGAATTTAATCCATTTACATCTAAAGGAATTATTGGTAGATAAGTACTTACTACTAGTATTTTGTTGTTGTTCATTTTTTCAGTTTTTCTGTTCCTTTCTCCTCTCTTACCTTCAACCTTTGTGGCATAATGATTTTTTTATAGTGGCATTTTTTCATTCCTCCCCTTCATCTTTTGTGCATCTGCTATAGATTTTTGCTGTGAGGTTCCATGGGATCTACATGAAAATTCTTACAGCTATAACCTTTATTTTAAACTAATAACAATCTAACATTGATCACATACAAAAATCTGTTTTTACCACTCCTCCCATGTATTTTGCTTTTAACATCACAATTTACTTCTTCTTACATTTTGCATCCATTAACAAATTATTGTTTCTACTGTTAATGTACCTTTTAACCTATACACTAAAGTTAAAATTGATTCATAGATCACCAATACAGCATTAGGGTATTCTGAATTTGATTACATATTTACTGTTACCATTGAGTTTTATACTTTCATATATTGTACCTGGATATCCATATCCTTCTCAATATTGGGGAAGTTTTCAGCCATTATTTCTTTAAATACATTTTTGTTTCTTCCTTGTTTCTCCTCAAGATTCCCATAATGTGTGCATCATTTCTCTTGGCAGTGTCTCATAAAACATGCAAGGTTTTTTTTTTTATTCCTTTTCATTCTTTTTTCATTTCTCCTCTGACTGGGTAATTTCAAATTACCTGAATTCAAAATCACAGATTCATTCACCCACTTAATCATGTCTACTGCTGAAGCTCTCTATTTCATTTTTTTTTTTCATTTAAAACATAGTTTTGCTCAGCTTTAGAATTTCCATTTGATTCTTTTTTCTGATTTTTATCTCTGATGAATTATCATTTTATGTATTGTTTTCCTGATACTGGATTGTCTATCTGTAATCTCTTGCAACTAGATGAGCTCCCTTAAAAACAATTATTTTTAATCCTTTACAGGCAATTTTCATATTTCTCCACTTCTTTGAGGTCAGATACTGAAAAATAATTGTGATCCCTTGATGATGCAATGTTCATATTCCTTGAACACTTTTATTACACTTTAAAAAACCATCTTTGCTGACTAGCTTCAAGAGAAAAATACCCTTATCAATCAGCCTGGTTAGGATCTGGAGACCTCAGATCACTTCTGTCTTAGTTACTCTTCTCTCGTTGCTGGGACTAATACTCGACACTCAAAATGAAGGAAGGA
>NDGM011045027.1:0-22888 GCA_002564305.1 Octomys mimax | reverse complement strand
ACAATCTGACATTCAGGTAACTGAAGCATATAGAACTCCAAATAACATCAACCCAATTAAAATTACACCCGGACATATAATAATCAAGATCCCAGAAATTCAGCACAGAAACAGTATACTAAAAGCTGTTAGGGAAAAAAAAAAACATATTACATTTAAAGAAAAAACCATCAGAATAACGGCAGATTTCTCTTCACAAACCATCAAGTCCAGAAGAGCATGGAGCAGAGTACTATAAGTCTTGCAAGAAAACAAATTCCAACCTAGACTGATATACCCTGAAAAACTCTCTTTCAGGTTTAATGCAGAAGTGAAATACTTCCATGACAAAAACAACTAAAGAATTGCATGACAACAAAGCCAAGCCTACACAGGCTACTAAAAGGTATTCTAGAGAGGGACTAAAATGACCACAACTCCATGAATGAGAATGGAAAGAACCCACCAAATAGGGCAAACAATTAAACACAGGAGAAAAAGAGGCATACAACAGCAGTCTTTCAGTTATTTTTTTGTATATAGCAGCAAAATGTTTCCATCAGCATACTCTAAAAATGGACTTCTCCAGAACCCTATGAGTCATGATCCTGTCCTGGTCTACAGGGTGAATATCAAGGAAATAGCAGTATCTCAGTCCCATAAGTGACATCTGGCCACCAGTAAGTGTCATGGACACTGTCCACGTTCATAACATATTAGAACTTTGTGTGATATCCTATCCCCAAATGGTTAGAAATGCTGGTCATATATTTGCCATTCCACTATTTATGTTATGTTTTATTCTTATTAATTCTTTACCATCACGAGAACTTTTTCTTAGTTCCTATTTTTGTATATATTAACCTATTCAAATACTATGCGATTACTCTGAATTGTTATATTTTCTCCTAGTATTAGAAACTTTAAAAAGTAAAAAATAAAAAAGAAAAGAAGTTTGTTGATTTTGGGGTGTTGACTTTGTATTCAGTTACACTACTGAATTTGATTATTAAATCTAGAGGTCTCTTGGTGGAGTTTTTGTGGTCTATATATAGAGTATCATGTCATCCATGAATAATGATAACTTTCTTCTATCTTATTTCTTTCTCTTGTCTAATTTTTCTGGCTACTGTTTCTAGACCTATATTGAATAAGAATAGTGACAGTGGATATCCTTGTATTGTTTCTGATTTTACTTATTGTCTTTTTTCAGACAGAGTTTTATTATGTGGTTTAGACTGGCCTTGAACTTTGTAGCCCAGGCTGGCCTCAAACTCATTCTGATTTTCCTGCCTCAGCCTCCCGAGTGCTGGGATTACAAGTGTGTGCCACTATGCCTGGCCTTTGTTCCTGATTTTAGAGTGAAAGCTTTCAACTTCTGTCTATTTAGTATGATATTGGCTGTTGGTTTGTCATAGATGGCTTTTATCGGATTGAAATAAAGACCATCTTTCCAATTTTCTGTAGTTTTTTCTTTTTGATCAAGAATAGATATTGGACTTTGTCAAATGTTTTTCCTGCATCTTTTGAGATTTTGTTTTTGTCTCATATAGAATTTTAAAGTGATGGCATTTCTTTCAGCATCTAAACAAAGTCATTGTGCTTTTTTCTGATTTCCATTATGTCTGTTGGGAAGTTTGCTATACATCTGTAAATATTTTTGTTTTTTCCCTAAACTTAATATCTAATTTTTTTCTGTCTGCTCATAACATTTTTTTCATTGTCTTTGGTTTTCAATGATTTGACTATAATGCACTTAGATGTAGTATTCTTTGTGTTTTTCCAACTTGGGATTCATTGAGTTTCTTGGCTTTCTCAGTTGATATGTTTCAGAGAATTTTGAGAATTCTCTATCAACATTCTTTCAGATACTTTTTTTTTTGTATTTAGTTCAGAGTCTACAGGGACTGCAGGGTCTCACTACACAGATTGGACTTGTAGTGATCCTTTTGTTTTCAGCTTCCCAAGCAGTGAGGTTACAGGCCCGTGCTACCATGCCCAGTCTTACCAGCCTTCTCAAGGCACCCTGAGGGCAGGGCCAGCATAGCAGGTGGGGGATGGAACCTCTGTCCTAAGCAGTCACTTTAATTCACTGAGCTATCTGGTGGGCCCCTCAGATACTTCTTTTACTCTAATTTTCTTTTCCTGTGCATTGAACTCGAATTTTATCTATATTAAATTGATTTTTCTTCTCACAGCATTTTGATGTTACATTTTTAAAATTATGTTTTCTTTGTTCATCAGGTTTTTTAAATTGACTTGGTTTTGAGTTTATTAATCCATTTTTCTACTTTGTCCAGTCCATTGATTTGTTTCCTCATCATTGATTTCTGAAATTTCTTCCTCCTTTTTTTTTTTTGTCTTTCTTTCTTTCTTTTTTTTTGGTAAGAGGTCTTGCTGTGTTTCCTAGGCTGGCCTTGAACTTGTGATCCTGCCTTACCCTCCCAAATAGCTGGGATTCCATGTGTGTACCACCATGGCCAGTTTAGGTTCAATATTTCTTTTACCTCTTCTGAGACCTCCATTTCTTTTTGTGGAACCAGGGAGTGAACTCAGGCTCTTGCACTTGCCAGGGAAATGCTTATTCCACCAAGCCATCTCCCCGGCCCCCACTCTTCTGTACAAGTTTCTGCTGATAACATTCTTTATACATTATATTTATAATTTCCTTAAAATATATGTAATTATTATATCAAACTATTGTCTGTTACTTTCACTATCTGGGTCACCAGATAGTGGTGACCTCTACTGCTATGTAGGTCAACTTTTATTTATTATTTTACTCTTGATTGTAGTTATCAGTCTCTTTTGGATTTATCAGAACTTTTGAATCACAAGCCAGATACAGTGTGTGAATGAGCAGCAGAAATGGAAGCTGCCAGTATTTACACCCAGAGCAGCGATTTCCTTTCTTTTTTCCACAGCAAAAACAATGGAGGATCTACTGGGTTCCTCTCTTCCCTACCCCCTCTCCCTTTCTCTTCTCTCCTTCCCCTCTACTCCCCTCCTTTCTCCCCCTCTCCTCTCCTCTCTCTCTCTTCTCTCTCTCTCTCTTCTCTCTCTCTCTTCCTCCCCTCTCTCTCCTCTCTCTCTCTCTCCTCTACCTTCTCTCTCCTTCTCTTCATTTTTCTGCCTCCAAATTTGAGTCAATGGGAAATCTCCTGCTTTGCTTTCCTGCCTAGGTGTGCGTGGCTCTTCCTTCTTGTGAGTGCCTCTTGTGTGGGAGAATTGGTAGCCAGTAAGGGTCATCTCTGCTTTTAGAGCTCCATCAAAATCCAGCCTATCATTCCTGTTCTTGCAGTCATTACCAGTTAATCTTGGATCTTTGTGATCCAATAAAGTACCTTGTCTATTGCAGGTTTGCCTGTTTACTGCCTCTGTCTTGAAGAGTAAAAGCAGCCACTGGTCTCTAGTCACTCAGAAAGCTTGTCCCTCTCCTGAGTATACTTTGTTTAGATTTCTCTGCATCCTCAGTTCACTTGAGGGTTTACAAAATTTGATTTTATAGTTTTTCTGATGTTTTCTCATTGTTTTGGTGCGACTGGTGGGACTTATGACTTTGTCAGGTCCAGATCTGGTTCTTTTAGTGTGAAATCATCTCATGGTCAAGGTAGATAAAAGCATTAAAGCATTTAAATGAGCATTGTGAAGACCAAACTAGTGTTTTTCTGGGCTAGGATGCTTTTAGGCCCTGGGATACGCACTTGTAGTCCTGGATCTAAAACAACTGGGGTAGCTGAAGTATTGTAATACCTTCATTTCCTGAAAAACAGTCATGAGCTCTTTATTGAGATATGCACACCCTTAGAGAGTTTGCCATGTTTATGTTCACATCTTTTATAAGAATTATGGGGAAAATGTCAAGAATCTGCTGCATAAGGCCAATGTTACTCCTAGTTAGCCATCTTCTATCTATGTAAGTCTCTGGATTCCAGCATGCCTGACCTATCATGCAAACAGGATGGAATCTTCTGGGGGAAGAAAGAACTCAGGTTGCCATGATTGTATGTATGTGTGTGTGCGCAAGTGTGCATGCAAAGTGTGCATGCATGTACAACCTTGGGAGAATAACCAGTTGTTTAAATCATCTAATCCACTGTAGAATTTACCTAATCCCTCTATCTTGGACCTCATGGTAGGGTGTCCTTTCTCCGACTCCCTGCCTGAGGCATGGAGGAGGATGTCTCTCCAAGGAGTAAAGGCCAGAGAGCAGCTGCTGGGCAGCGGCCAGTGGGAAGTGAGCTGCTCCCAGTCAGCACACTTTGGTCCAACACATCTTACCTGCTACTAATAAAATCATGTTTTTCCATCCATTTAGTTGTGAAGTTAATCTTATTCTTCTCAAATACAACTTTTAATGAGCCCAATGATCAAACTTTTGACAGAATATATCATTTTCTAGGATATGAGTTTCTGTCAAAAAATTTTCCCTGGGGCTTGTAGCTGATCAGTGGAAAAACCACGACCCTGTTCTCTTGTGTATGGAGGGCAGCCATAGTGAGTGGGAGGTGAGGCGTGTCCAAGTTCGTATTTGATGTGATGTTCCTCTTTGCTCCATATTTCTTCCCATGGGCTCCACAGTGCCTATTATAGTTTGCCGGTGGACTTCTATCTGGAGTGTCTATTTGTCTTTGCTCTGCAGTATTTTCTTTCCCCTCATTTCTAGTTTTTTTTCTTCCTCCTTAAGGCACTCTGCTCATCTTCACTATGACCGTTTCACTTTGGCACTAGAGTTTATTTGATTGATTCTCTGAAGTTATAAGTAGTTCCTCTGTGACTTCTGTGTTCTTACACAGAAGTTAGACATTTTTACTCTTCTTGAAAATTTAAAATAAATTAATTAAATAAATGTGCATTAACATATACACATTTCTGACTAAGTAGATAAATGCTAAAAACAATGCAACTTTCATGAATATCTTTATGCACTGTGTTAAGAGAAGTGACATGCTTAATGAGGCACTTTGCAGAAATTCAAAGGTTAATTTAGAAAATTAAATAAATGCTTAGAAATGCACATAGTTCTTATAAACACTTTTACATACAGTTCAAGAGAGGCAACACATATTTAATAGTGATGCAGTAAAAATTCTAAATTTAATTTCATAATATTATATAAACAGATGCCGAAGCATATCAGTTCTTTCCCAGGCTGTAACCAAGTGGACAGTCATGTTTTTCAGCGGCTGGGATTGTTATTTAAAACTGCAGGCTCAGTGAAATCTTGGGGAAGCAAACCTTTGGATTTTATATGTCAATGCACGAGGCTCACAGTTCAGGTCAGCTCTGGCCCTAGACCCAGCAGTGGCATGAAGGGTGCCAGGAGGTAGGACCCTGGTAGAGGATCAGTTTGGTCAGTTGGTACAACACACTCAGCATTTATTCTTGCCCTGAGGCTTCTGTGCTCCTAGCCATGTGACATGGAGCTGGTTTATCCACAGGTCCTGGGAAATGAGACCTTGTTGGTTGGTTTAGTGGGCGGGATGTGTTTCTTGCAGCTGAGTCCATCTGGACTGGGGCCACATGGGCATACATCTTGGTGCTGAGGTCCTCTCCTTTCTCCATTTGGGGGCAAAGAGAGAAGATAAGAAAGCCCATGCTTAAAGTTAAGAAGTTCTGGGGCACTCACTTCACTTCACTGATCTTCAGTTTTCCTGTCTATAAAATGAGGCTCACAGTATTTTCTTGCAGGGCTTTTGGTTAGGATGAAATTAAATAATGGATCAGAGTGTTTGGTAAATTATATAAAGTGCTGCATACAGAGCTAATTGTGAAGAGCTCCCCTGAAGATACTGAATTCAACCCAAGAAGCAGGTACTAAGTAGCTACTGTGTACCAGACAAGCCCTGTATTAGGCACTGCAGAGGGTAGAATAGCAAATAGGAGTCATCCTCTGGTAGAAGGATGAGATGGCAGCAAATGATGGAGGTGACGGAGGTCTTTTCCACGTGCATTTACAACTGGAGTGGAAATGTACTCTTATCAGTAATCCCAGTCTAGGTTAATGTGCTGTAGGGAAGACTTGTTATTTCCTTTCCAAGGATTTGTTCGTTTTCTGGTAAGAGTAATTCCCTACTTTTGTCTGAGGATCCACTTCTGCCTTTCTCTCAGCATGCATGGTCTGAGTAGGATTTGCCCGCTGCTCTGGGGAAAGCAGAAGCTCTGGCTCAGGCTCATACATTTGGTGCAATTTAGTTCCTCCTTGACAGTGATTAGTACAGGAACCAGCACATAAGTCAGGCCAATCAGAACCAATGAGATTCAATTCTGAAAGTTTCGTTTCATCAGTAGAGAAGCAGATTTACATTTTCTCTTAGAACTTAAACCTGGAAGAATGTGGCATTGGAACCACTAAAGTCATTCTGAGGTCATGTTGGGAAAGATTTTCTGCTAATGGACCCTAACCAGAGAAAGCAAGTCCTGGAGATGCAGAGCCAGGTCTTGGCTATATTCCTTGAATGCCTATATTCAGCTATGCCTGAAGCCAACTTGACCTCTGAACTTTTCAGATACATATGACTCTCAGTTCTCATTTAAGTTTCTGTGCCTTGTGACAGGGATGCTCCTAATTCATATCAGAATGCCCCAAAGAATCTTTCAAAAGCCTCTAGAGAGACGCTGTAGAGAAGACCACACAAAGCAAATGCTTCACCTCTTGGCCACCTGCACTACTCCACCTCCTCCAGATTCACAGCTGTGTCTAGGAAGGCCATGAAGCAGCAGCAGGACAAGACTTTCAGCAGGGTACTGGCCCAGTGCTTAACCAGATCTGCCTGTCCTGAGACAGTGACACAACTTTCTCTCAAGTGACACCAGGCCTAGACATTTTCCAGCTGGAGGTCATTGCCCTCTCCCTCCTCCTTCCCTCCCCTCTTAACAATTTCTGGGAACCAGCCTCATCCAGAGAGTCTCTCTGAAGTAGGGGAAAGCCTTCCTTTTCTCATGAACTCCTTCTTCTTATCATACCATCCCTCCACCTCTGTCCAAGGCATCTCCCAACCAAAGCATGGCAGAGGGAAAGGTTAGAAGTAGAGATTATACATGTGTAGAAAGAGGAGGTGACATGTTCACTTTTGGCCAAGGAGCCAGGTCTCTGCATTTCTAGTTGAGCCCACCTGCACTATAGGGCTAGTCTTTTTTACACTCGGTATATTTGCATTGCAATACCTTAGATGTTTGTAGATTGGTGTGGTCTGTCTTGGCTCCCAAACCCTCAGGGAAGAAGGAAGGTAGTGATTGATCTGGGTCATGAAGCTGCCTCTCATTTGGTGCTCTGCTTACATAAGAGTCCAGCAGGAAGTTCTGATGGACTCAACAAGGCTGAGGTAGGAAGCTTGTTTGGGGCCACAGGCTCGAGTGCAGCAAATCTCAGGACAGTCAGTCAGAGAGGCAAGATAGGTGAGTGTGAAGCGGACAGATTGCTTCCGAAGGAACTCACTTGAGTTCTACAGCTGTCACAGATCATTCTCCTTTGGATACATGATTCTTTTCTGGGAAACTGGGCTTTCTATCATTTCTCTATTTTAGAGTTCACGGGAGGGCGAGCTCTCTCCAGTAGAATATGTTTTAAGAGAGCTGAGGCCAGCCTGCAGCGGTTATATGCACTTGGGTCCCTGCCTCCACACTTCCCTTACTCATTTTGTAGGGCTCCCAGACCCTTGGAAAGAGCTTGGTGATCCATGCTGATTAGGCTAGGAGTGCACATATAAGATCTGAACTGATTGGTTCCCTGATCAAATTGATTCTCCCAGGAATTTGAAATGAAGACTTTGGCCCAGAAACACCTGTGGAAAGTCTGCACTGTGGATAAGCCAGAACCATGATACCCAGGTGAAGCCATTGTACAGAGACTGAAGACAAACTGGTGCTTTCCAGAAATAGAGGAGAGAAACCCAGAATGACTTTCTATCCCCAGTGAGTCACTTTCAATTTCTGCTCAATATTTTCTTAGGTTTTCCCTGGCAGCCCCTCAGTTAATCCCTCTGTTACAGTGGTGGTGGGCCTATGGCACACATGCTATTGCAGCATACAGAGTCCGCTCTGTCAGCATGTGAGCCAAGTCGTCTCAGCAGGTGGGCATCGGGAATTCAGGTTTAACTGCAGTGTTAACACTGATAAACAAGTGGACTTTGGGGTTGCAGTTTGGGTACTCGGTCTCTAAAAGACTTGTCATCACTGCATTAGTTGAGCCAGTATGAGAGGGGTTTCTGTTCCTTGCAACCAAGCAGTCTTACACCATGCACGTTCTGCAATGCTGCACAGGCACCTTGTGTTTTACCCGGATGCATCCATGTGCAGGCTGCACAGAAGCAGCAAGTGTCCAGTGGGCCATGGACCATGATGAGAGTCATAGCCACAGGTGCTTCTTAACTTGATGAGGAAGTTGGGCTGAGATGAGTCACTAGGTATTTCTCAGATGTCCATAACAGAGGCACCTGTCTGGCACACAGCAAATAGCTCTAGTGTCTTCCAGACCATGTGAAGCATGAGCATTGCTTGTCTCTATGATTCTCCCCAGCCCTTTCACAGGCCCCATGTTTTCCTTTTGTAGGACCTGAGGTTCCCAGGATGTTCTCTGTTCCCTATGTCCGCCTAGGACATTGTACCTTGATTCTTTGAGTCTCAGGTTCATCTTTTCTCCTTCTTGTTCTCCTTCATTTCTTTGGATATTATAGCCTGCATACTTAGCAGGTGAAGAAGCTGCAATACAATGTGGCAAATACTCTAAGCTTCATTCCTGTATCCCCAGGCCTTGCCTTAGCTCTTGACCTCCTATAGATGGATTCCAGCCTTCCCCTTTGGCCTGGTCTTTTATCTTACATCTTGCTCACAGGTTCACACATGGTAGAAGTTTAGCAGACATTTGTGGGATTGAATTTGGGGGCATATACTGAATGTGCCATTCTTTTATCAGGGCTTTGGCAATCTGAGGGGAGTTATAGAGTCCCTAAGGTCATAGGGCAGTGAAGGTGAAACTTTTAGAGACCATGCGCCCAAACTGCAGCCTCAAACCCACTTATTTATTGCAAAATGCCAACATTGCAATTAAACCTGAATATCTGATGTTTGGCTGCTGGGGCAATGCTGGAGTGGTAGCTGATGTGCCAACAGAGAGACTCTGTGCCCACTGCGGAATGAGTGTTGTGGGTTTGCCACCGCTGTCCTAGGGGGATGGGCAAAGGGGGAGCAGGAATCAGAGAATCAGGGCTCCAGGAGGTGAAAGTAGCCAAAGGCATGTTTTGGCAACTGAATTAACCTGGATAGTCCAACTGCTATAGCAGAGAAACTCAAGCTTGTAATGTCTTAATGCCATCGAAGCTTATTTTTTGCTCAGATATGTATGATAAGGGTGTTTGACAGGTGGCCTGCCATGTGTTAATTCAGGCACCCAGACTCCTTCTATTTTGTAGTTCCAGAATCCCCTAGGACCTCAAAATACTTTTCAGGATGCTACATTAAGAGTAGAAAGTGAGTGGGAGCATGAGAGCGCCAGCTCTGCACAGGAGGCGTTTACGGGTCAGTCCCTGCAGTAGCATCTCTCAGTTCTGCTCATATTCTGTTGCCTAGAAATTTGGCCTCAAGGCTATTTTAAACTATGAATTTCATTATTACTCACATGTGGAGAGCTCAGCACCTCAGAGGATGACTACATTGGGAAGATAGATTACTACTGACAGTTGTGAGGTGGGGGTGGACCATGCCCCCAAGAGCCAGAAGTCGTGGATAGAACTGAACTTGAGACTGTAGTTGTGGGAGTTGGAACAAGACTCTTTTCTTAGAACATCAGTTTGCTTAGCTTTACAAAGGGAGAAATCACAAGAACCACATCTTGTGGTGGTTATGAGAGTCAAATAAGGTGTTGCATAAGATGCTTTTGGCAAACTCAAGAGTGCCATCCAAATGTTAAACTCCTCTGGTTGTCTCCAAGTTGGGAATCTCTGCGCTTCTGCTCCTCCTCTTGGAGCGGGAGCTCTGCTGTCATTTAAACACAGCCCCGCCCCCCAACCTGCTTGCAATGGGATCCAGGAAGTAGCTGGGTTAACTTGGGTTCTTGAGGCCACAAGCAGAGCTGAGGGTCTTTACAAGGATGGTGCAGGATTATTAAAAATGTGGCCGGAAGGCTTTGTGCCACACTCATCTGGGAATACACGCGGCTCACCAGGGGATGTGCCGATGAGTGATTCTGCCAGTGCTTTTAATCATGATGCTTCTATTTCAAATCAGTCCATGCTCAATAAAGAAATAGGGCTAAATATAGAAAAATATAAGGAAAAAAAAGTAAAGGCACTCCTAGTACGACCACACAATCAACTGGTAACATTTTGTTTCTGCTCTTCCCCTTTTTGATATTTTCTTACTGTGAAATGGCTTTTCATTCATGTATTCTTTATCAAAAATTCATTTTGATACATAGTACATAGAAAATTCAACTGTTATAGAGGATTCTTCAGTGAAAAAGAAGTCTCCCTCCCCCTAGTTCCCTTCCTGGAAGGCAGCCTTGGTTACCAGTCCCTGGCATTTCCTTCCAAAGTTAATCAATGCACATATAAGTATATGCATGCATATTCTCTTATTTTAAAGCACATTAGAGCATGATATACACCCTCTTCAATAATTTGCTTTTCCACTAACAATGTATCTTATAAAATACTACATATTTGTTCATGTGAGTTTTATGCTACATTGCAAGGACTATATAATGTTCAGTTGCTTCTATCATCATTTATTCAACTAGCCTAATATTGAAGGATAGATACTTAGTTTGTTTCTAGTCTTTTCAATTTTTAACATTGCCACTATGAATATTCTTATACATATGTCATTTCACACATGTGCAAGCATAATTTTTGGAATTGCAATTACAGAATTAAAGACTCTGCACATTTTAAATATTATGGTTTATTGCCTCCCTAAAGGTCACATGCATTGAGTGCATATGAAAGAGCACATCAGTTCCTTCATAGTCCTGCCAGCAGTCTGATATTAAGCTTTGTCAGCTTGGCCAACATGATAGGTAAAAAAGACATTCATTTTCAGATCTTTTTATGTGTTTAAGAAATCCATTTTATTTCACTTAGCTAGTGTATCTTTTCCACATTCTCCTCTTGGACTATTGATCTGATTGATTTGTCAAAGCTCTTTATGTGTTATGGAAATTAGCCTTTTGTCTTTGACGTGTGTTACAAGCATTTCCCTCAGTTTGTTAATCTTCTTATGACTCTGTTATTTTTTCATAAAGAAAAATTTTATTTTTGCAAAGTTGGTGTAATCAATCTTTCCTGTCATAGTTTCTGGATTTGTATCATACTTTTAAAAAGGCCTTTCCTGTTCCAGCACTTTAAAACTGCTTCTGGTAGTTTGAACATTTATGAAGAATTTATTTTGAGTTAAGTAGTGAGGTTGAGATCAAACTTTTTTTCTAGCTAGAGACCCAGTTTATCCCAATGTCATTTATTGAATCCTGCATTGTTGGTTCTAATGATTTGAAATGTCCTGTTGATCATGTGCTCTATTTTCACTTGCATTTGGGCATGTTTCTGGACTCTGAAATTAGTTTCATTCATGCGTTTTCTAAAGGAAAAGAGCAGATTGAGGGAGAGTGATCAGGGAAGATCTGTGTGACGTCGCAGCTGCAGGATGAGTAGGGATCACCTGGCTAAGTGTGGGAGGTGGTAGAGTTTTTCAAGGAGAGGAAACAGCATGAGGACAGCTTTGAGGTGGGAAAGGCCTGTCTTTCAATTAGTGTATCAGAGCCCCATGACAGAACCTGTAGTTATCCATGGTGGCTTAAACAACAGAAGTTTGTTTTTCACATAATTCTCAAGGTTGGACATCTAAGAGTGAGATGTGAGCAGGTTGGATTTCTGGTGCTACTTCTCTTTCTATCTGGCCTTTCCTCAGCACATGTATGCTCCTAGGCTCTTCTTACATGGACACCAGTGCTACTGGGCAGGGCCCTGATTTAATCTCAATTTCTTCCTAAGAAACATTTTTCTATAGATTGTCACATTGGGAGGTTAAGGCTTCAACCTGTGAATTTTCAGGAGTAGAGAACACAACTCAATCCATCATAAATTTGGCGTATTCCAGGAACTGGCAGAGAAGTTAGGTGTTGCTGGCCCAGAGTTGGGGAGCAAGTAGTAACAAATGAGGCCATACAGAAGGGGTGGGGCTAATTAGGAATAGGCTATATCAAAGATCCTGTACTTTGCCCCATGTAGTCAGAAGGCTGTGAGAGGTCTTAGGCAATAATGCCTTAGAAGAGTGGTGTTACACATATATCTTTAAGTCTCTCCCCTGATATGCAAGAGATGCTTGTTGAAGCAGTGCAGCTACTAGACATCTGGACTATTCTGTAGGCCCTCTGGGACCCATCTTTTCTTACTCCTTGAGGTGCCAGCCTGGCCAACAGTCTTTGCCTTTCCCTCTGCTTCCTTTTGCTAAAAACAGCGAGACCTGTGCATTAGCCAGTGATTAGCTTTTAATTAGAAAAGCATGGCTTTACCTTCATGAAAGGACAAATACTTTTAAAAAGAGAATTGCATTAATTGAATAAATCTTTTACCAAATAGTGCTGAAACTTCTAGTCCCTTTCATTACAAGGCTGATTGAACAAAACCATTTGAAAAGGCTGGGCTAATATAGCAGCCACTAGGGCATTGTTTGGAATATAGTTGTTTTATCTTGAATGGTAGCTTGACTCCTAGCTGGCACAGTGCTCCTCCCTGATGCTCAGGTCTTTCCTGTAAGTTCTCTGGAGCAGTGCTACTTACAGTGTGATCTAGGATCTGTAACATCAGCAGCAATTGAGAATGTTGTGAATCTCAGGTCCCATCCAAGACCTCCTGAATCAGAATCTTTGGAGACAGAGCCAAAAATCTGTTTTAAAAAGCCCTCCAGGCAATTACCAGGTACACTGAAGTGCCCAGAAGGCAACAAGGAATCTTTTTCCCATCAGCTTGTCATGTAGAGTGTTCCTCCCTACAAGCCATCTTCATTAGAGAGTTCAATCATGTATTCACTTAACAAATAGTTGTGGAACAACTCTAGCATGTCAGGTATTTCTAGGAATTAGGGTTACATGATAATCTCTGTCATCCAGGAACTTAGTCTGATACTTTTTTATTGTAAACTCATGTGAATGGAGTCTTTTAAGCAGCGAGTTCAGGAATATATGGGAGCCCAGAGATCTGAGTCTTTCCATTTGTCACTCAGCATTGGTCCTTCTCCACTGGGATAGGTTCTTAAGTATTGTAGGAACCATCTATCTTCTACCCTTGATTTTATATGTATTTTAGACACAGCTGAGCCCACCCCTCCACCGCCAATAATGACTGAGGTTTATAGCAGCTGCCCTGAGCCCAAGAGAAGAAGCAGCACTTCAGTGGCCATCTTGGAAAGGTCTTTCCCTACTGGATGCAGAGTTGAATGTGTATCAGGTCTACAACTGCAGCAGTTTCTCAATTATTGTGTGGGCAGAGCATGTTGGAAACTAGATGACCCATGAAGGAGAACACAGCCCGGAGACTGAGCCTTCCAATATTGGAAGGCTTGACACTATTTAAGCCCTTATGCCAAGCAGTGAATACAGCTAGTCTACTATCTGGAATATTCAGGTGTGTGAAGTAATGGATTACCTTTTACTTAAGTCAGCTTGGGTTGGTTTTCCTGTCTCTTACAATCAAAAGTACTGATTTTCAATATTAGTACAAAGTGGTAATACCCTATTTGAGAATTTATTTCATACGATACTGAAATACAGATATGGTACTCTTCTATTTATGATGAGGTTATGTCCCCATAAGCCCATTGTGAATTGAAAATATTGCATGTCCAAAATGCATTGTATACAGTTAACCTCACTAACATCCTAGGTCAGTACAGAGGGTTTCACAGAGCAGCAGGTGTTTTCTGTTATGGTCACAGGGCTGTGGTTGCCACTGCCAGTGCTGTAGGAGGGGATCATACTGCACATTGCTAGTCTGGGAAGGATCTGATATCAAATTCCAAAATAGTTTCTACTGAATATTTATGGCATTCACCCCATTGAAAAGTTGAAAAACAGTGAGTTGAATCATTGTTAGGTCAAGGACCATCTGTGCTACAATTAACACCGATATTTAAAATCATGTACTTAAAATTAATTTTTAAATCTTCAGTGAAACTAAAACTGCAACACCTTTCTTCTACAAAATATGTATAAGTATGTTGTGAAACACCAACTAAAAGTGTTAATTAGAATCATTCTGAAACATGACATTAGCCATTGCTACTGGTTCATCTCCATATATTACACTACACGTTGTGTACACCATTTCCTCCTCTTCCCACTTGGGGATGCAGGAGGCAAGGTCCTTTGTAGTTAGCCCCATGTGTGGCATCCCCTGCCTGCTTTTATTTTTCCTACACTCCACCTACACATTTGTCAATATGGTCTAGATCTAAACTATTATCCAAAAGTTTCATGGTTTGGGAAGGGGATTGAACCATGGGGTGCTATACTCCATCAGTGGATTCACCCTTGGTGAGTTCAGAGCTGCATGTGCTGTTAAGGCTACATGGGGCCTGGTTGGAGATACCCCTCCCCCCAGTCCTCCCACTTATTGGTGCAGGTCTTGACTCCAGACTGAAAATGCTCATTATAATCTGAATAGAAGTGTGCTAACATGCAGGCTTTAAGCTAGCTGGAGAGGAAGTGACTAGGGATGGCTTCTTTGGAGTAAACAGGCAGAAGCATGGAGAGATGGAGGCAGAAACATAGAGAGATGAGTAGGAGATAAGCAGGTAAATGGTGATGCACCTCATCCCTCCAGGCTGAGCCCTGACCCCCTTCCTGATATGGTGGTGGTAGAGGAGCTAGGAGATGATAGGGAAGATGTTCTAATCAAGGGAAAGCAGAGTGAAATCAAGAGAGGCATCAGGGGGCTGACAGATGCAGGGGGTTACAGCAAATTTGGTTCTAAAGAAAGAGTAGAGGTATATCCAGGGCAGATGGAGTACATAGGATTTAGGATTCTGATATATCCAGTATGACAGCACATTCTTTAGCATCCAGCAAGATGGACAATAATAGCAGGCCATCTCTGGTATGATGACCATGTTTTCTGCTTAGATAAAGCTTGGTGGTTGTCCTGGATGGAAGAAGATCAGGTTCTGTTGATCCCAGGAGTTCCCCAGAGCATGGGAAGATGCTAGGTGGATCCTTAGTATAGAAGACTGCTCTCATCCAGAGGGAAGGGAGGCGATTCTCTTGGATTTTACTGAAGGGTTCAGCCACACACCCAGGAGCTGTATCTTGATTGAGTGCTCCTGCCACTGAACATATAACAAACAGCTGAAGTGGGAGGGCAGAAAGGAACCTGCCTGTGAAATTCATCAGCAAACCAATTATTCTGAGTGACTGTGGTTCATTAATGGTCTCCAAGAGTGGTATCTGGCTTCATGCTTTGGCATAGTGGTGAGCTTGAGAGCTGGGGACATCTCTGGAGAGTCTGACTTCCTGTTCTCAGATATACAAGGGGGTGGAGGCATGGATGTGCCCCTAGATGCATAGGAATAGAATCAAGAATAAGGAGGGCCTTTAACCCCTATGGGCTGCCTGCCCCTATGACACCTAAGACTAAGACAGAAGGAATGTGAATGTCCGGCATCTGCCTGAGACACAGGTGGACCCAAGTATACCACAGTTCACTTCTCTTCAATGTAGGGAAGGCAGGCATGTTAAAAGCTTATTTTAATTAAAATGGGGCATGAAAAGAGAGGGAAAGAAGACTGCCATTTGTTGAGTACTTACTGTGTGGCAGATATGTGATAGGTTCTTATACAAACCTCACAGAAACAATGAAGGTAGGCATGATTTGTGCCTACCTCATGGATGATGAACTAGAGAACTGAAGAGGTTAAAAGAATTTCCTAGGATCATGCTAATGAAGGGTGAAGCTGGAATTTGAACCCAGTCCCCAGGCTCTAAAGGCTACTGACACTATTATGGTTCAGATTTAAAGTGTTTCCCAAAAGTCTGAAATTTAGAGGTAGAAACTGTTTGGAAGGAGCTGGTTGCTGCAAGTGTGACTTGGAAGGGTGACTTCTCCTTTCAGACTCCTCCCTCATCTGTTCTTCCGGCTGCCACACAGTGAACAGATTTCCTCCTTTAGGCTGCTATGTCTTGGAGCAAGCCAACCATGGACTGAATCCATAGGAGCTGTGAGCCCAAGTATGCCTCTCCTTTAAGTTGCCATTGTCAGGTGCTTTGTCACTGCAACAGAAGGTGATGCTCACCTAGTCCACTGAAGATGTGGCTGGACTGAAAGCTGAAAGTAAGTGTAACACCTGTGATTTAAGAGCTAGAGTATATGTTGAGCTTGAGCTGCTCTCTGGCTGGGTGATGGTGGGCACAGTCTTATAACTTTCTATTCTTCATGTTCTCCAATGGTAGCTGATGATGGATCACTGTGGGAACCTTCTGCTGGGCCAGTAAAGGAAGAGTATCTACTTAGAGGTTGTAGCACAGACAGCTCCCAGAAAGGGTCCTAAGGAAGGCCAAGACTTTCCTTGTTTTTTTGGGTTGTCCCTTCTGGGAAGAGATAGAATTGTCGTGGGTCGAGTCTAGAATTGATACTGCATTGTGAGTATCTTTAATCAGTTGATTTAGGAAACAAGGAGAGTGAACTGGCTCTTTAGGTCACTGGCATTTCCTCATCTTCCACATCCTACTGACTCTAAGCATTAATCCAAGGGATTTTCACAGTCTTTGTAGAAAGTCTACCTACCTTTGCGTAATTTGAGGCTTGCCCTGTGCCATAAAACTGGTGCCACCTAGAGGAGTTCTGAAACCATTTTTCCTTACTACTTGCCACATGCTAATTTGCTCCATATTGTCCCAGTTTCTAGTGTTCCTATTTCTGATTCTGTAGATGCAGCTTTCATTCTTTCCCTATTTACACTTTGAAATCTTCTTCCATATGCCTGACCCTTTGGCTGCCATCTACCCAGCCTCTGGGTCCTTTGACCTCAGGGTAGCCTCCATTCCCTCTTCACTCGTGTTGGGTTCATTTTGGCCAGAAGGTAAGACATGGAGAGCTGAGATTTTATGCTGTATCACCATGACAGAGGTATGGCCTCAATGAGGGGCTAGAAATAGTGACAGGACTGGCCAAGTCAGAACTCAGGTCTAGTTTGCCAGTTTCACTAGTTGAATCTGGGTAAGTTGGTGGACACCTTGGACTACAGCAATGTCTCTGAAGAGAGTTCTAAAGCATTGGATCTGAAAATGACCCAAAGGATGCACTGCAGTATACCCCTCACACAGCTGGGAAGACTGAGGCCAAGTTCATTTAGATGCCTTGCCAGGGGGACACAATTCGGTTTTGGCAGATCTGGTGCCAAATTTCCAACTCTGGGCTTCCATTTTTCATGTTCTTTAACTTTCACTGCGAAGATGAACATTTTTTTTTCCTTTCAATTTAGGTCATTTTTTTTTTTTCAAGAGGGATAGAGTAATTTCTTAATGTCAGTCTCAAGCAGCAGAGTATCAAAGATAGAACAGAAATGACATGCCAGCACTATTATGAATATATCAAGTAGACCCTACTGCAGACTTATGAAGTAGACTTTAAGGGGATCCATTCTAGAGATAGGTAGAACTGAAGCTAAGAGAGAACAAATGTCTTCCAAGTGGACCCCTAATAAGGGAAGAGAAGGCTTCAGACTGTGTAGGCTTCAGACTACGGCTTGTTTCTGTCAGAGACATTTAAAGTGTGCATATGTACAGATGGGGGCATGTGAGTATATTTGTGAGAGGCGATAATTGTGTGCCTGTGTCTGCACTGTGCTCTTGCAGGTACATGCAGACAGAGCAGGAGCCCTTTGTTTCAGCGGGGAGTAGGTTCTGTGGGGTGGTGATAGTTTTATTTTTCCTATCCCAAAGGTGCTCTGTAGAGGTGGTAGAGGATATCATGTGGAAGTTCTAGACTGGATGATGTCATATTCCTTCCCAGTGGACCTGGCCCAAGCTACACTGTCAGGATGCTCTGAAAGAGACTGAGGCAAGGCCATTGACCAGCCATGTGGAGGTTATGGGAACAGCCTCTGTCTGGAGGGGCTGGGTCAGACAGCTTAGAGTGGCCATTTTTAGGCTAGCCCCAAGATTATGGAGATTACCAGTAAGTCATGGGTCCATGGGTTCTCTCCTGGCTGGGGTCAGCATGTGTAGGCCCAAGGCCTTGCCAGTATGTGTGCCTCAGGGGCTGACAGGAGCTATTTAGCTGGGTCTCACCCTCACAGAGGATTTCAGATGTGGGCTTTTGATATCCCCAAGTGCAGTTCCACACACAGCCCGAGAGATAAGCTGACAAGATGCAGAGAGGAGGGCATTCATCATCCAGCTCTGAGTACATTGCATTACTGATGGGCACGCCTGCAGTGCCCTGAGAATTAATAGTTCATAAATCCTATAATTATTTTGTGGATAACACAATTATATGGCATTTAAAAAATGCAATGGTAATTTGTTAAATGTAAACATTTAAAACAGCTACAATATTTGGAGCTTGGCTGTGGCAATTTCTCATTCTTGAGCCCACTGGAAACATCAGAACTAAGGGGTCTGGGTCTCTCATGACCACTGAGGACCCCTGGCTATGAGCATTCACATCACCATCTTTGAGGATGTTCATTCACATGATTACACATGAAAGAGTGTGTTTGTAAACATCTGAGTGTGTGTTCATGAGAAAATGTGTTTATGTGCTCTGGGTCCAGGTACGACTATCTCTAGCTTTTAGGCATGGAGGGTGGACAGTGGAGGAAAGGGGTGCAGTCAGAGCACTACAAGCCTAAGACGTCAGGGCTGTAACTTGATTAGGTGATTTGGCCCCAGTAACCCTCTTAAAATAGAAAAATCAAGGACCCAGCATGGAGGCAGCCTGTCTGGACTCAGGCTGGTAATGAGAACTAACAAGGGTTGATGGAGCCCGGGAGCGATAGACTAAGATGGCCCCAAGCTGCCTGGCACCCCAGGCCCTGCAGCCAGCCAATGCTGCTCAGCCCGGCCTAATGCTATAACCCACAGATCCTCATTGATAAGGGCTGAGAGAAAGGGAGAGAGCAGCCTTGCAGGCTATAGTGAGAGGACAGTATGCTCTGCAGAGCCCTGACAGGAAGCTGCCCTGGTGGTATGGCAAGGCTGGGATCTTTTCATGGAACTTTCTAGAACATACTCAGTCAAGGGCCCACAAGGGTATTGATACCTATATCTATATCTGTATATCTATATATCTATACATCTATATATTTATGTATCTGTATCTATATATCTATATCTATATTATCTCTCTATTTCTGTC
Organism: Octomys mimax; assembly: GCA_002564305.1. NCBI lineage: Eukaryota > Metazoa > Chordata > Mammalia > Rodentia > Octodontidae > Octomys > Octomys mimax. The sequence continues at coordinate 3,566 of NDGM011045027.1, read as the reverse complement.
TCTATCTCTGTCTCTGTATCTCTGCCAAAATTGTGTGCATCAGGAAAAGAAGAAGTTGCATAAATACTTTAATACTAAATTTGAGACATCATGAGATTAATACCAGTTACTTTTGGCATCTACAATTACAAGAGGTGCTCACAGCGGTGGCCATTAGCTTCCAGACATTCATCACTCATTAGTATGGTGAACTGTTGAATTGTGTACACACTTTCTTGTGTTTTCTCTCTCTATCATCTTTGTATCTCTCTGTCTCTGTCTCTGTCTCTGTCTCTTTAATACATATTTATTTTAGGAAATTAGAAGATATACATTCTGCTACAGAAAAAAACAACAGCTCTGCACAGAGATCACCACTGTACACATTTTCTGGGGCAAAATCTCTTCATAAGGAAATTAGTTACCCTGGACATTTCACCAGGGATGCATCACATTGGAGGTAGACAGACCACCTCTCAATCCATATAACCTAGCCATTTTCCTCTGGGATCTGAGTAGATCATTGTTTTGTTGGTTGAGCCATGGAAAAATTCAGGTTGATGTTGGCTGCTAAAATTAAGTTGGCTGGCTTTGAGGGGACAGGTTGTATGAAAAAACACTCATCTTGACTGAAATTTCAGCAGCCTGTGTCACCATCTCACTCTTGCATTCAGTGAGCGAGTATCAGGTCAGATCTCATTTGTTATTTAAGCGAAGCTCTTTGAATCTGTCTCTCTGTCTGTGTGTCTCTGTCTGACACCTTCCTTCCCCTTTCTAGAGTATGTAGAGTTAAACTCAGAGAAGCTTAATTCATGCATAATATAACTACGTATAATTTCTTTTTTTGAGTATCAAGAATCAAACTCAGGGCCTTGCACTTGGTCGGGCAGGTGCTGTGCTGCTGAGTTACATCTCCGGCTCATCTACTTATATTTTCCAGCTTTCTTTATATGTAAGAATACATCTATGTTTGACAAAAATGGAATCATACTGCACATGGTCTTTTTGTGTATTATATCCTGGACATTTTTCTCCATAATATCTATATTATCATTTTACTTCTGGCATGCCACTGAAGAAATAATACCATAATTTGTATAATTATATAATCAATCCCTTATTGAAGGTCAGTTGCTTTCAAACTTTTGTTATCCTAATAATTGCAGCAATAAATTTCCTTCTACAGGAATCTTTGATTTCCTATGTAATTACTTTTGTAGTTTTACTTTTCTCAGCAAGGAATTCTATGTAGAATGAATTTACAGCTTAAGCGTTTGTTCATTGCCCACCTGCTATTTTCAGGGAAGGAAAAGAACTCAGAACATTTTGATGTGTAGCCTGGAAATAGGTACATTGGTCCTAATGGTATGGTGAAAGGCATGTGACAGTGGGTCCAGCCTAACTCCTCTTGTCTTATTGTTATCTGTCTTCTCCAGTTTTCTTATCACTTGTCCACATCATGGGATATTTCCCCACTGTCAAGAGGATGAGCTGGGCTCAGGCCATCGCTGGCTTCCTTGAAGCAATGAAGGTGATCCATTACATTTATGGAGATCTATCTATCTATCTNTCTGTCTGTCTGTCTGTCTGTCTGTCTGTCTGTCTGTCTGTCTATCTATCTATCTATCTATCTTGTCCTCACAAGGCAAACTTCATTAGGTTTTCACTTATCAAGGAAGGGAATGGAGATCTAGAAATGTTAAGGGAGATTTTGAAGTTCACAGATATGAAGAAAAATTTGAAGCCAGGTATAAATTTTATTCCAATAAACTACAACTGCTCTCTGATCACAAGGCAATGAGAGTTAGGGATTCAGGCGCAAGCTATTTTGTTCACCACCTCATTTGTAGCCTAATGGAGGAGCTAGAATGTCCTGCATGGTGGAAAGCCACTGTTTCTGCCTGCTCAGCTTCCACTCTCTTTTTCTTTGCTAATATCCTGATTTTGGTTTAAAAGCTATGCTTAAAGAAGCTGTTTCCTTATCAGGCCTTTGAATGTTAAAACACTGGAGAGAGATCCACTCTCCCCATAAGATTTCCTCCTGCTCTGGCTGTTCAGGGAAAGGGTGTTACCCGAGCCTAGCATGTTCTACCTCCTTCTGTATAGCAGTTGCTTTAATGATGAACATGTGATCCAAAGTGGGTCAATGAGATTAAATCCAGGGGTACTTTTTGAGGAATGGGATTTTTCACAAGAGAAACACTCTTCCCATTGGATTTGATGCTTCCCAGAAAGAAAGAACCTGTTTGAGGGCAAATCCAGTGCAAAGAATATAATGTCTAGATGTTATTTTATCATCTGAGAATTCTTTTTTTTTTTCTAATGCATTTTGTACAGGGGATACAGAGTCTACAGGGTCTCACTATGGAGATCGGACTTGTAGTGATCATCCTGTTTTCAGTCTCCCAAGTGCTGAGATTACAGGCGCGCTACCATGCCTAGTCTCAATCACCATCTCAGCATGCCCCAGTGGCAGGGCTGGCAGGGCAAGCTGGGGTGTCATCCAGGAATTCTGCAAATTCTGGGACTTGTTGCTTGATCTGTATAAAATCATCAACCGGACCTTTGCTATACCAAAATTTCTCTTATTTTTCTTGCCAAACTGCTTAGGACCTGCCCATCTCCATTCAAACCACACTTTGGACCTCACTGTTCTCCCTTCTGCTCTCTCGGTTTATGCCAGTGCATCTGCCCAAAGTAAGGTAGTTTTATTTACTGTGAAGGGAGGCTGGACTTTTTTTTTTTAAGTGTATTTTTGAAAGGCAGGATTTACAGTGCTCAAAAATTAGAGATGTCATTACAATCCACCCCATTGTTGCCTAATGTCAATATATGCCCTATTTTCACACTTATGTTACCAGAACATTACCAGTAACAGTCACCTGTGCTTGCTTAATACACTGCACTCATCACATGTGCAAATGAAAATGTACTTCTCAAAGGGATGACCCAAAGTTGTGTTAGTGGGTGTATCCAGATCCAAGTTCAGGTTTCTAGGTGACATTCATTTCTCCTTTAGTTTAGTCATAATATATTAATAGTCTGCAACCTGTAGGTTAAAATGCAAGGTTAACTATCATCAATGAGGGAAATATAATAAAGTAGAGAAAAGAAATAAGAAAGATGATATTTATAAAATATAAATGAATATGTATATGGCACAGTAAATGAGGAAATGTGAATAGCACATTTCTGTCCTACAGAACTTTTTATGCAACTCATCACAAGGCCTTGGTTGGTATTTATAGCAGTTCTGGTCATTCATGTTGTTTTATCCTCAGAAAGTGAGTGAGCTCTCCCTTGATTCTTTATCAGATGGGATGACCAAGCCTTTATTCCTGGGGCATCTGAATACTTAATTGCCCTGCTCATGTGAAGTTTCTGTCCATTAATTTTTATTGTTGTATATGCAGCTTTAGAGATGACCCAGAGAGTTTCTCCATTTACAGAAATAGTCCTTTCTGCCCTGTGGGTGGTAACCATCTACTCTGATGGTCTGCTTTGATCATTTTGTGTAGCAAATCTCACGTCAGGTTGGAAGTCTCACCTAACTTAATGGAACCATTATTTTGTACTTTTTAAAAAAA
>NDGM011045019.1:0-17683 GCA_002564305.1 Octomys mimax | reverse complement strand
CAACAGAAGCTGAGTTGCAAAGAGAGAATAGGCTTGCTTAGCTCCCTGGCCACCACTGTATCCAGGAGAAGATAGGTCTCCTGACCCCCAGGAAGGAAACCAACACACTAAGGTCGTGAGGCTGAGGACTTACCCCCTACTCTTGCAGGGTCCATTTCCTTTACAAAAGCCCCTCAAAAGTGGCCAGATGCTAGGGTCCCAGTGACAGAAGCTTGCCACTCCATAAGCCACCCAGGCTTCCTTCATCTCAGAAAGCTCCTTGCACATGCATCTCTGCACAGGTGTGCAGAGGAGAGTTTTTGCAGCCAAAAGGAAGGTGTGTGCAGACCAAGAACTAGCACCAGCCTCATGCACCTCCTGTTCACACATGCGTGCCCATGTGCACCCGCACATGGTACCTGCAGACCTCTCTCTGCTCTGGAATGTCCCCCATGCCATCCAGCACTGGGTAGCTGATGACAACGGATGGGTTGACAGTGCCACCACGGGGGGAAATGAGTGGACCCCAGGCGAAATGCAACAGTCCCTTCACCTCCAGCCTCTCATTACCTCCCTGACCTCACAGGACTAATAAAGATGTCTAATTTGTGTGAGATGAAAATAGTCTCCTAATGTGCATCAGGGCAGCCTCCTAAAATGAATGCCGTGACAAGTCACATGTGGACTTGTCAGCTCATGTGGAAATTCTCATCTTCCCAGAGTGGCTGATGCTCTGAAAGTCCCCTGCTGGAGCCTGCTTCCCTGGAAGACACATGAACCTGTGGCTCGGGGTCATAGCTTTGAGCCAGAACCTGAGGGGGCTGTGTTCTTGCTTGCTTAGTGCTTAGAACTGACTGCTTCTCCATGCACATATCCAGGGCAGGCTGCACTAGGCTGGGTAGGGACTTTAAATCAGTGGGTAAACAAAGATACCCTGGCACACCTTCTTTTTGGCTGCAAAGGCTCTCCCAGCCTTGTGGGCACTGAGGCAAGCACAGGGGATCATGGTGCCACATGGCGCTGCCCTCTCTGGGGTCATGCAAAGGCTAGCAAGATAAGCAGGGACCCAAGTCATCCATGAGCTAAAGAAGGTGGGGATGTGCACACATACTCATGGCAGGGCCTCTCAGAGACCTAAAGGGCCCCCAGAGTGTATAACTGGCTCCTCGCAAGGCCAATCCAGGAAGGCTCTGGGGAGGAGATAGCCCCACCATCACCAGCTTCCTCGCTTCTTTGGCACTTGTGTTGTGAGAGAGGGGAACCCAAAGCTTCTCTGGTGGAGCTGGCTTCTCCGTAGACTGTCTGAGCTGCCCCCACCAAGCACCTTCCACATAGGGTTTTCTAATCTGAGCACTTCTCTGCTTCTCAGTGAGCCAGCATCCATGACTGCCAGCATTTAGCTTTTCAAACGATTGTGTGGCTTGACTTTCATAATCCTACCTGATCCTCCAACTGCCTCAGGAGGCAGAAGTGCCGTCCCTAAAGTTCCCCCTCTCCAGATTGGGAGACCAAGGCCTCCCAGAGGAGAAGCAGCCGCCCACCATCACGTGTCAGTAGTAGGCAGCCTCTGAAGTGCTAGGAAAGGGGTATCCTCATGCATGCCAAGTCCAGTTTCTTCTGGGCACCCCTGGCACCACCATCGTGTTAACAGTTCATCTTGTTCCACAGGGTTGAATCAGTTTTGTTTCCTGAATAGGTGTGGAGCTTAAGCACTCCATCTTCTAAGGAGGTACATTCCCCACTGAATTCTGCCTTTGTCCCCAAGCTGCTCAGTGAGGTGGTGTTAAAAACAGAGCGCAGGATCCTCCTTCTCTCTGTCCAGTGAGACCCTGTGCAGGGTGTGTCTCTACCCTGTGTGATGCCTCCACTGGGCCTTTGATCTGCGGCCTGCATACAGGACTTCTGTTGACACCTGTGCATTCTGAGCCCTGCTGTACCCTGCACAGGAGGCTCCAAGCTGGGGGCTTCCTCTCCAGCCTATTCCAGGAGCCGCTTATCTGGCCTCAGCCGATCCATCCCTGTGCACCCCCTTCCTGTGTGGACAGCTGCCCACCCTCCCCTCACACTTCCCAGAATGTCCACCCTGCTACAGCAGAAGTGTGACCCCACGACCTGCTTCCTCTCAGAAGTCCACAGGCTTCCAGGGTGTGGGGGCCCCACGGGAAGGTGCTTGGCCACCCTGGTCCCAGAATGGCTTCCCCCAAGGGATGGCACAAGCCCTTGGGTGTCCTTTGGTGCAGTTGTGGCTTCTTAAAGGAAGACTTCTCTGATTACCTCTACTGTGCCTTTAGGGAACTTGCAATCAGAGAGATTGAGATGTGGCCTTGAGGACCAAGAAAGCCTTGAGGAACTGTGGGCAGGGCAGGGTTCAGAGCAGGTGGGGGAGGAGAGGTGGAGGGAGAGGTTATTGGTGTGTCCCCCTCCCCCAAGAGCAGGAGGAAGTGGGAAGCTAGGTGTGGGAGAGTAGACTCCAGAGGCAGAGGCAGGAGAATCCCGAATCCGAGGACAGCCTGGGCTCCACAGTGAGTTCAAGGCCAGCCTGGAAGAGGTGGTGTGGCCAGCAGGAGGAGGGACAGGGGACAGAGGGAAGTGAGCAGAAATGGGGGAAAAGGGGAGAAGGGCCCTACAGGAAGTGAAATGGGGGGATCAAGGACACAGGAGTTGTCCAACAGGGCCCCAAGATCTTGACTGGGTAGGTATGTGGGGACAGTGAGGCACCACTGACCTGGCACCCCCAGGTGAGGTGAGAGGTCCCCCAAAAAACTCCCTGGAGATGCTGCAGTCCTGCTCCCAGGGTATTTCCCAGACATTCTGTCACTGAGTCCCGTTGTGCTGTTTGTCCAGGAACTACCAGGCCAGCCATCAGAGCACTGTGCCCACAAATCCCTTCCCTGACTGCTCCCCCAAAGCTGCACCCTTTTGTTTAACCTTGCTGGACCTCAGCTTCCCCTTCTCTGAGAAGCAGATGTTAAGGTTTGAGGATAACATGAGTGGCCTCCGGTATTGGAGCAGGTACTTCCTGAATAGCAGCAAGTATGGCTGTCATTTCTGCAACGCCCAGAGTCACCCACCCCCAGGCAGAGCAGGGGAGAAGGCAATCCCTGGGACTGACCCACATCCACAGGCAGGAGTGACAAGGGCATGTTGTAAAAGCGTTACCCTGGCACCTACCCAGGATGACAAGTGGCCTTGTTGTCACTAGCAGTGGTTAGCAGCTGAGCATTCTCACCTGGTACCCAGGAGCTCAGGCTCCGTAAGAGTACCAGGGGACCTGGTGTCCCCACACGCCCATGGCCAGCATCTCATGGGAACCACATGGCCCAGACTCGGGGCTTCCTGCCTATTTCCTGCACCCCTGAACCAAGACTGAGCAGCGGCCTTGCCTGCCCAGCTGCCCATGACGGTGAGGAATGATGGGGCCTGTTCAAGGGTGCGCGCTGGCCTCTGTCACGGACACACTGAGCCAGCAGCTCCGGCTCGCATGCTCAGCACTCTGCAGAGGCCAGAGTGGCAGGAAGACACTAGCGTCGCACTTGACAAATGCTCTGAGTGGCTGGGCAGCCAGACAGGAGCAGAATGAAATCAGACAGAGGGAGATTGGCCCAGCTTCCTGGCCAGGTGCTGGGTGGACATATGGGCTGCGGGAGAGCAAATCTAAGAGGAAGAAAATTGGGGCCTTGGCCATCAAGGGGATTGATGACTCAGGCACCAGTCACACCAACCAAGGCCGCCGAGGTGGCCTTGGCTGGCCCCGCTTTCCAGAGGACAGGGTGCCCTCGAGACTGCAGTTCATGAAAATTCAATCAGCTGATATAAGTGTGCTGGGTCAGGAAGACCAAAGTTTTCCAATTATGAGCACTTCAAGGGACAACATTGGGGACCTAAGGATATCTCAGTTTTGGATGCAGATGGGGCTGGATTGAAAGTCACTACCCATCTGCAAGATTGTTTCCCCATCTCTCAAATGGAGATGACAGTCTTACACTTGAGAGCTGGCCACATCTGGGGCACTTTGCCACCTATCTTAGTGCAGTGACTCACTGAACCAGAGTGTAATACATATTCTCAGGATTCAAGCATAAGCAACCAGCTTGTACCCAAACTCACATGGGGAAACTGAGGCATGGAGCAGATACATCACCTGCCTAAAGGGGCCAGATTTCTAAGCGGTAGACATGGGGGCTGAGGACAGGCAGCCTGACCCTGAGGCCGGTACTTCAAGGGCACAGAGAAAAGGATGCCTGGGCCATACAAAGCACACAGCACGGTGTGAGGGAGCCCTTCTGCCCACCGCCCACACTGAGGAGGGCCTTGTACGCACACGCACTCAGGGCTCTTGGAGGTCCAAAATGTGCCCAATAGCTCCAGCCTGAATAGGATCAGACGCCAATTCACAAAGGTCCTTTTTCCTGGGAGACTAGGGGAAATGCTCAGGTGCAGGACTGAGGGGCAGGCAGGGCATGAGCAGGTATGCCTGCCCTCGTGACCAGTGAGGTTTGAGGAGGAGCAAACAGTGAGGGGCTTCCGGGGCAGACAGGTGGGCTAAGTCTGAGGACAGATGAAAGACTCTCAGGAGCTCCAACTCTGAAAGGTCGTGCAATGCCTGGCTAGGGGCAGTGGTCACAGGGATCAGCTACTCCACCTTGGCAATGTGCAGGTTGTCCTGTCCAGCTGGAACCCCTGAGCCTCGCCTCTGGAGGTTCTGTTGTCTGCTGGGGAGTTTTGCTGCTGTTCTTCAGCCATCTGGGACCCCACCACTTAAATCCTAACCCCAAACAGTGAGGCTGGGAGCCTGTGATGCTGGGTCTGTCCTAAAGCCAAGGCCAGCTTCCCTCCCACCCCAGAGTAGAGGTGGTGGCTGCCGCCACCTGGTCCTTACATCAGCTAGAGCTGTGCCATCACAGTTGACAAAGGTCAACGTGCAGCCCCTTGCCAAGGGCTTCAAGCCACCACCTGCATGCCGGCACCCCTGCTTCTTCTCCAGCATGCCTTGCCTTCAGGAGCCCTCCCTGCCCATTCTGGGGACATGGCTCTGTCCCCATCTCTCCATCAGGACTCTCAACTCCTTGGATGGTCACCCAGACATGAGGACGTCTCAGCGTGCGTGCAGCTGTCCTAGAGGGCAGGGCACTCATCAGCTGGTCTCCTGTCCTGCACAACCCCTCTCATGAACCTAGGAGATCCTCAGAAAGGAACTATGTCATCAGAGTATCACCGCTGCAAGAGGACCCCTCCACCTCCACGTGGCACCTTCCCATGGGTATTTCTATGGCTCTGGGGACCAGGACCAGGCTCCTTGTCAAAGGGACCTTGATTTAGACAAGACCGAGGACCAACTAATTCGGCAGACAGACCTGGACAGGAAGGTAGGTGCACTCTTGGGTTCTGACTAGGAATGTACCAAGCTCATCCAGCACAGGGGGAAGAGGCACCCATACAAAGCAAATGTCAATTGTCACAGCCCTCTGTTGTGGGGTCCCAGGAAATCAGTGGCCTGCTGGAAGTCACTCGTAGGAGCCTGGGGTTCTATAGCGTGGGCCGGCTCTACCACATCTCCCAGGCAGGGCTCTGGCTCCCTGGGCTTCCTGTGAAGGCGACAAGCACAACAGAACTCTGTAGTGGCATCAGCAATTCCTGAGTGGAGCATCTGGGTCCAGCTGTCATCCAACCTAAAATGAGAATGGATTAGGGTCAGGAGAGGCTTGGGCGACACAGAGGTCTGTGAAGCCGCCTTGGACACACGGCTGGCACACACACTACTCTCCCTGGTCCAGTCTGCTGGATTTCTGCAGCCACGGCCTCCCTTGGCCAGGCCATCGGAGGACCCCAGTGCACCCTAGGCCCCTCACAGTGGTGTGCACCTCCCTGGCCCAGTGCTTGCCCAGCTGAGGTGACTCCCAGGGTATAAGCTGACTGGGTGCATGGGCAACATTCTCCAAGGGCTATTCTAAGGAGCCCCGCTGGGCCCATGTGGACAGCCGTCCTTGCCTGCCTGGAAGGCATCAAGATGTGTGCAAGAGGCTATCCTACCCAGCCCTGCTTAGAAGCTTGCCCAAGACTCAGAGGCAATGAACAAGGCTAGTGCCTGGGACAGCTACGTGGCAAGGCTCGCCTTGGAGATTAAGACCCTACTGAGAAAAAAAAAGACCTTACTGAGGGTGAAAAGCTCAGAGGTGATGTTACAGGTTAGAAGAGTCACTGTTCAGAGGTGGAGTTCTGGGAAGGCAATAGGCTTATGGGGTGCTGTGGTCACCGGCAGATTCAACCACTTTCGAGTGCCTGCCCAATGGCTATGAAGAGGTAGGGCCTGGGTGGCAGCGATGGCCCAGTGGGGGCGCCCTCTCCCGTCCCGCCTCTTCTATGTCCTCTCTACTTCCTGGTTGCTGTAGGTAAGCAGCTTTTCTCTGTCCAGTCCTTCCACTACGTTGCTTCTGGCTGGGATCCAGTGGATCTCTGAAATGGTGAGCCAACGCAGACCCCCGCTCTTCCACTTGTGGGTGCCAGGTGTTCTGTTCCAGTGACAGGAAAGTGACTAATACACAAAGTGTACAAGAGAGAACAGGCCAGGTTTCTTGCACTCCTGTGGGTGTGTATGTGTGTGTGCGCGCGCATGCCCATGCATGCACATGCGTGTGTGAATGCGTGCATGCACGCATGCATGCATGAGTGCGTGAGTGTGTGAGTGCGTGCATGCGTGACAAAGAGCAATGCGCAAGGTCCCATGGGCTGCTCGGTGAGAAGAGAACAATGGAGTGCTGTCACCATTGGCATTTGCCTTATATTGCTCTGCATTGCTCTGCACGCTGGTTCTTCTAGTAATGAAGAACTAGGAGATGAAAAGTCTCAATGTTGTCTAACCCAGCATTTCCCCATTCGGTGATTGTTCTGTGCAGTGCTGGAAACATCTATTGGAACTGGAGATATGCATGGAATACAGTTTGGGGAAAGACAAACTGGTCCAACTTCTAACACTGAAAATCATAGACCCCCCCCCTTCTGTGGCCCTCCCTTCTGAGAAGCAGAAGGAAGTGGGGGTTTTGAAAAAAGGCAGATGTCTTGCCAATATCGGGGAACTCTAAGATGAGAACTAAGAGTCAGGAGACAGCACAGTGACACCTGCACTCCGGAATAAATCCCTGCTCCAGCTCCTGGCTCTGTCGCCTGAAGGTGGAGTAGTGTTGGATGGGGCAGCCCCTCTGATGCCTCCACTGGGACATTCCAGGACTCTGGTCTTCACAATGACCAGTGAGAATTATCTCTGCTGTAGGAGAAAGATAACTGAGACTCAGAAAGGTTCATCAGCTTCAAGGACAAATGAAAATAAATGGAGCCCAGGCCTGCCATCCTGGCACAGGCCTCAGGAGCCAAGCCCTCTGCTCTGGGCCCTCAGGAGTGCTGTCTGCTGAACCAGCCCTGGAGTCTGATCAGAGGGGCTTCGAGCATTGGCCTGCCAAGGTTCAGACCTAGGATGTCCCCTCAAACTCTCTCATGCTCAGAAGCACAGCTTTTAGAAGGCGATTGGGTTCTGGGGCTGCTATATTAATTAGTGTGTGAATCCATGGGTGAATCTACAGCTGAATGTGCTGCTTGGAGATGGACCTGCTTAGAAGAAGAGGGTTCCCGTAGGGTGGAAGGGTGGGTCTCTGTCCTGGCCCTCTGCTTCCTGGCTACCGTGACGCGAGCAGCATCCTCCAACAGAGCCTTCCACCATCCCCTTCCTGCCTTGGAGCCTGCCCACTAGAGACTGAGTCTTGTAAAAAAAAAAAAAAAAAAAAAAACCATAGTCCCAAGTAAAGCTCTTTAAGTTGTGGCTGTCAGGTACTCTGTCCCAGTGACTAGAAAGTGACTGACATGGCTTCACCGCCTACTAAGCACACAGCTGTGACCAGGTAACCACGCAAAGCCACAGTCTACTCTCCTGGCACCAGGAACACCCTCTCCTTGCTTGCAGTATTTGTCTGCCATCAGACTCAGCATGGGGTCCAGTACACTTAACTCTCAAAAGGATGAGTAGAGGAGTAGAGTTTACTTAACTCTTAAAGTAAATCAGAACTACCATATGATTGCTTTTGCTCATTAAGTTAGCTAGGGTTGAGAGAAAAAGAAAAAAAAAAAAAGAGGTAGAGATTAAACTCAGGATGATCCCAGCCTCTTTCTGAAAGCCAGTTTTCCCACATATGACAAGGAAGAGGGACACTGGCTTGGGTGACCTCTGGGAGCCCCCAGATCAGCAATCTGAAGGTCTCCATGGGATGCTTTTTCCCTCAAGAGTCTGGAGAAATCTGCCCTCCTGCAACCTTTAACCCTTTCCTGGGAGGCAAGCCTGTGGGTGAGTGTTGGTCAGTTTTCCATCATTGTAGCAGATATGCAAGATGAAGAACTTATAAGGAGTTATGAGAGGTTTAGTTGGCTCACGGTTTTAGAGACTCCAGTGCATAATCAGCTGACATGTCGCTCTGGGCAAGGCGGAGCATCACAGCAGAACGTCCATGGTGGAACAAGCTGCCCCCCTCATGGCAGCCAGAAGCAAAGAGAACTGGGGGTTCCTGGGCTCCCAGCATTCCCTTCGAGGACGAACAATGACCTATCTTGCTTCTACTTCCCCTCAGCTCCACAGCCTCAGATCTAATCTTTAACACATGGATCTTCATGGGACATTCACGATTCAATCTGTAGCCATGAGGCTCTGAGACAGAGCAAGGCAGGAGCCAAGACAGAGCGGAGAGAGCATCCTTGGGCTCCTCTTGTGTGCTTCCTGTAAGCTTCACATCATGAGCTCCTCCGGTCTCCAGAACAAGCCTGTGAGGTGGTACCAGCCAGGCTGTTTTAAAGATAATGAAACCAACATACAAGGAAGTGAAGTGACACGCCCCTGGTCACAGAGCTGGTGCAGCCGGACTTGAACCCAAACACTCTAGACCTCCAGGTCCCCAGAGACCACACCTGGGCCAGAGGGCTGCTGTCTCTGGACCTCCCTGCAGTTTCCGGGGCATCAGGCACATCCTCAGGGTGGGAGTGGGGACCCCATTGGGCAGCCAACCCTTTGCCTCCACTGAGGGCCTGTGAAGTTCCAAGGTCATTGTGCTCAGGGCAAAAAACGCAGATCCCTCTCCCAGGAGCACAGAGGCCCCTGAGCTCAGTCTCACCAGGAGAACAGCAGAGTCTGAATGCCTTTGTTTGGTGGCCAGTGTAGATGGGGTCAAGGTGTCAGGGGCTGCCTCACCTGCCGCCCCAGATGCCCCAGTTCCCATGGCCTCCACAAAAGCCACTCAACTGCAAGGCGGTATGCTGTCAGACACTGCGTGCTGAATGTTCGTCAGCTCTTGACGCTAATATTATTTAAGGCCGAAAGTCTAATGTGAGGCTTCCCTTTAGCAAGATTGTCTCATTTAATAAAACTCCCTGTCTCTGTCCCCCAAGGTAATCACACTGATGGTAACACACTCCCTGCACAGAGATTTGATCTGGGAATAGAATTATTGCACAGCCTCACTTCGCCATCAGATGTTCTGTTTTTTTTTTCCCCCTTAGAATAAATAAACAAAAAGCATCTAGGGGAAAAGCTCCACTCACCTGGGGCTTTCTGCGGCTGGCTTCCTTACTGGGTCACTTCCTGTCCTCAGGAGTCCCTCTCTCACAGACTTGAGTGACAGACACGTCCCAACCGCTAAGCTGCCCCTGCTTCACTGTGCAAGGCAGGCCCACTGACCTGTCAGTGTCTCTTATTATCAGTGGGTGGAAAGGACAGAGGAAGAGCAGGGGCTGAAGAGTCATGCAGAGCCAGGTTCAAATCTCAGCTCTGCCTCTACTGGGGGGACCAGGAATAAGTCACTTTATCTCCGAGACTTGGTGTCATTATCTAAGATGTGACCTAACATCACAGGGATGGTTAATGATGGTGAAGGAGCAAGCGAGGGCCCCTGACGTATGCGTAGAAGAGGTACTCAGTCCTGGGATGCCCTGCACACGCACAGCCCTAGGAGTGGCTCTCCCAAAGCACTGTGAACTCGTAAGAAGAGAGGATTTATTTGATCTTTTTTGGGCAGTACCAGTGATCAAACTCAGGACCTTAAGCTTGTCTGGCAGGGGCTTAAGCTGCTGAGCTATATGCCCAGTAAAAAGAAAGGATTAAAGGAGAGATCAGGTGGGCCAAGTGCCTGGCATATGAGGAGTGCTCAGGAAACAGTTGTTGTCATCAGCCTCAACATCACTATAACCACCACCACCTTCGCCATCAACATAACTGTCATAACTGCCATCGCCACCATCGCCACCAACACAACCATCACCATCATCACCACCACCATCACCATCAGCACCATTGCTGTCACTACCATAGCCAACACCGCCCTCACCACCATCGTTGCTATTACTCTTCATCAAGTGAAGGCCATTTGAAACCTCTAAGGGGCCACACAGGTGGTATGCAGAGTGAGTAGATGTTAGGCTGGAAATTCTGGTGCCATGTGGCTGTGAGCTAGACCTTTCACCTCTGTCCTCGGCAGCCAGCTGAGCCCTGCTTTCTTCTACTTGGTGACCCAAGTACATGGGAAGATTGGGAGGGTGTGTCACCACCCCCCTCGAGTCTACCCCTGAGCTAGTGGAGTCAGGGAGGCCCCCCATTTGAGGGTAGAAGATGCCACAATGAGGCCACACCTAGCCAACAATAGAGCCTAGCAAGAAGAGAAACTGCTCAGAGGCTGGGAACACCTGACTCCATGACATGATGTCGTGATGGTACCCTGGGAAAGGCACAGGACATGGAGCCAGGTGAACTACATTCAAATCCTGCCTCCACTGGGCATTCACTATGGGATCTATGCACTCATAAGAGCCTTAGTTCCTTTGTTTCATATGGTATACCATGACAATCCTGGGAGGAAATGGTCACTCAGGAGAGTAAAAGAAAAGGGTCAAATGAAAAGATGCTTTTGACAGTCTGCAGGACTAAAAGACACCAGAAGGGCCTAGTGGGGCACCTCAAGATTTAGAATAGTAGGGGCTGCTGGCCCCCTGAGGGCTAAACACTGAAGGGGCTACAACAGTTCCTAAAAACCCCGTTGGAGTCAGAGTTGCTGGGACAGAGATGACAGTCACCAGGAGAAACCATTGCTATCCATGGTTTTGCTGCCTCAGCCATAGAGCAAGTCAGCAAAGGCCCAGATTTCCCTCCAGCCTCCTGATCCTGTGACAGATCCTAGATACCAAATGGTTGCTTTAATATCTTGCTCTAATAGACCTTCCACCTCTCCGTCCTCGGCAGCCAGCTAGGCCCTGCTTTCTTACACTTGGTGACCCAAATACATGGGAGGGTGTGGGAAGGTGTGGGAGGGTGTGGGAGGGTGTGTCGCCACCCCACTTGAGTCCACCCCTGAGCTAATGGAGTCAGGGAAGACCCCATCTGAGGGTGGAGGATGCCACAAGGAGGCCATACCTGGCCAGGAGTGAAGCCCACACCATCTTCCTCCAATGGGACATCAACAGGCCTCCAATCTGGCTGCAGTTGTGATCATACCCACACTACATGACTTCAGAGGTTGCCCAGGAAAGTGATGAGATTTCCACCGGCCTCACGAGGACGTGCATTCGTGGAAGGCACCCATCATGCAGGAAGAAAGCCTACACATCCAGGAGCAGGGGCCACACCCAGTGTCAGTGCTGCCCCGACTGAGCTCCGGCCGAGTCACCATCACCTGTCACCTGTGTGAGTGAGGGCCTTCAGTGACTTACCCCTGCGGTCCTACCAGGCGTGAAGCAGAGGCAAACCCTGCCTGTGGTGCTCCTTCCCAAATGTGTGACCTGAAGCATCATAGCATGGACAGGTAGTGGCCATTTCAGGCCACAGCATTTGGGTGGTTGCTATGGGCTACAGGGCAGTGGGTGACACAGAGATGTGACTGAAACCTGTTATACTGGCTGACGTCAGCTGGAAGAGTGGACTTGCAACTGTTGACTTCAGTCTAGAGTGACCGTGTTTCCTAGGCAGTCAGTAGGGTGGATAGGGAGGAGAATGAAGAAGAGTGGACAGGCAGAAAATCTTTAATCACTTTCTCGTCATTGGACACAACACCTGACACCCACAACTTAAATAACAGGATTCATTTGCCTCACATTTTAAGGGGTTTGGTCCATGGTCAGCTGACTCCAGTTCAGGAACATCATGGCGGAAGCTGCTGAGTCCATGGCAACCATGAGGCAAAGCAGCGGAACAGTGATAGAAAGGAAGGCCATACCTCCATGGGCAGCTCACAGAGACACACTCAGAAGAGCGCTCCCGCAGTCCCCCAAGTGGCTCCCCAGCCAGTCATGTGAACACACTCAAGTTTAGCCACTGTATTTACCTCAAAGGGAACCTGGAGGGCAAAGGTTTTAGGATCCAGGAGCTGGTGGAAACTCCATGAAACCTGTCAGAATCTACAGACATGTTCTTCCCTGGAAGGTCAGTCCAGCCAACCTGCACCATTGCCCAGCTGCCTAAGTGACCCCTGCTTCTCCACTGTCTCCCTTCTGTCCGCACTGCACGCAATGATGCCCATGCTGCAGAGCACCATCTGCTGAGGAGAGCACNTTCTCATTTCCTCGCCCCTGACTTGGAGCCTGCACTGCCTCCCCATCCATAACACAAGCCTTGTTGGCCAGTGAAGACTCTGCACAGGGTCCAGAAGGGGAGATGAGAGCTGGAGGCTGGCCAGACTGACCTCCCTGTGCTGTGCACACACCAGGCCCTGCCCTCTCTCACTGTGCTGGGGAAGCTTCTCCTTATTCCGCATCCAGGGCCACCTCCATCATGGGCTCTCTGAATAATGAACCCACCACCAGCACCAGAGGAGATGTCTCCGGATGCCACACACCTTTGTTCACCAGCTTCAAGGAGCTTCCCATCCCTGTGTGCCCACAACACCTCCTGCATCCTCTCCCCCGCCCGGCTCCCAGGATCATAACTAATTGCCTACAGAACTGTGACTGCCACAGGAGAGGGCCTGTGTCTTCTCACTGCTCCTAATAAGACAATCCCCACGCTTAGTATTTCAGTCACTGCTCATCAAAACCTTTGCATTTTCTCATCGCGCTATGCACAAGATCACTGAAGCAAAGAGAAAGGTGCTTTGCCCAAGGTTACCCGGATACAGAGGAGCGGGGAGTGGGATCTCAGGGATGCATCCGGTGACTCAGAGGTCAGAGCCCTCCCATCTAATAGCTGTTCACATTTCCAGCTTGAGCGCTGAGGGTCGGATTCTGCCGTGTGGGGAGCCTCACGCAGCCCTCTCTGATTCTCATGGTGTGAAGGAAGCTCTGACGCTGGATGGAAACAAAGCAGTGCCATGATTTCAGATTCCCATATCCCCATCTGCTTGGGGAAGTCTGATGCAGGGGCCCTTCTGCTTTTGCGGGATTTGGTTGCTTTCAGCTAAGAGGTGGGGCAGAGGAGGGAGAGCTCCCTGGGGGGTGTTCCTGCACCACATCTCAGATGAGGGGTGGAGGAACATCTTAGCACAATAAGACGCTGGTTAGCACAACAACTCTGAGAAGGCGTGGGCCAAGGACTCAGGGTCCCATTGAGCAGATGACAAAATTCAGATCCTCAGAGTCCAAGGACAGGAATAAGGCCACTTGGAGGGGGAGAGACTGACATCAGCTGTCTTGATGCCTCTGCTGAGTGTGAGGTTGTTGCAAGTCCCCTGCTACCAACACCACAAAAGTGACCGGCTCTGAGCACCAGGCCCCGTGGGGACCAAACAGAAGCCTCCAGAGGCCGGTCGCTTGTCACCCCCCCCCCAGCNAGCACCTCTCCCCCACTTCAGATGCAGCAGGGTGATATCAGAGCATGAGCACTAAACGCCTCCATAAACCACACTTTGCACAAGGAAGGAGAGGATTGGCAGCCCACATGTCCTCTTGGTAACACCCAGTGGGTGATATTGTGGAGGCAGGGGGTTCGCTCAGGAATGCAGCCCTGGGGTGGCCCCCCAACCAGGAAGTGTCTGGAAATTCCCCCACCCATTCTCTGGGATGTAAGGAGTGTGGTAGAGGGAGCCCAGTGACCAACTGAAGGCAAGCACCCTCCTGTACGTTGACTTCCTGGCCTTGGGCCTTCCACAGCTTTCTGAACCCCAGGCTCTCCATTTACAAAGAGACACACACTGCCTGCCCACTTGAGCTAAGGGTGCATCTCCAAAGATCAAACCACGACGCTGCACATCACACCTGCTCCATTACCTCCACTCCTTCATCATGCACCCTGCACCACTCCTGACTTTGTGCCCAGGGTGGACGCTCAGGTCTGGAGGCCTCCAGTCCAGGCCTGGCTAGAGAATACCTCAAGAGCCAAGCTGTAGGCATGGTCAAGGGTGGTTGCCTGTGGCAACTAGAACCAGATGGCATCTGGAGGACAAGATCAAGTCTCAGCTGAGGAGGCAGCTGAGCAAGCACCTTAGAAGCATCAGAGAGGTGAACTGAGGTGGGAACAACAGGCCAAGCCCTTGGGGACCCCACCAACAAGGGGTGAAGCAGCAGTCAGGGAGGAAGGAGAGTCAGCTATTGCCAAGCCTGGAGGCCACCACCCACAGGACACAGCCAAGCTGTCGGGGCCTGTGCTCCCCACAGCCAAGGGGACAGGCCGTGCTGACTCACAGCAGCCCAGCCATCCCCTCTGCAGCCAGCCCAGGAAGGCTGTGCTCCCTGCAGCACCCTGAGCTTGTGCTTACCTGCATCTTAGTTACATCTTAGAGCACCTCTGAATCCCGAGGGGTGTGAAAGCACGTAAAGTACCACAGTAAAACCTAACTTAGCATTAGACAGGAACACAAGAAATAAAACAAGGGAAGGGACATTGAGTGAGCCAGAAATCCGGTGAATCAGAAAATGAAGATTGTAAAGCCTTAAGTGTGACTTCACAGGGGTTAAACCGTTAGAACTGAGCTTCCCGGTGGCAAGGGCATGAGGGGAAACGTGGTCAGTTACACAATGTCAGTGACATAGATGAGTATATAAAGTCCAAAGCTTACAAAAATCAAAAGTTCAAAGCTTAAGAAAAATCATAACTGTCTTCAGTGGCAAAGCAGGCACGTTTTGCAGTCTCAGAATAGATGCTGTGACAATTTTCATGGTGATGTCCTGGGGAATGACATCGTATAGTTCAGTAGAAGGAGACCAGCTACTATGCTAAGGAAGTTGTCTTTTCCTTCTAACTCACAGAATAGGCAGATGAGGCTGGGTGATTTATTCATTTATTTATTTAATGTATTTAGTACAGGGTCTCACTACACAGCCTGGACTCATAGTAATCCTCCTGTTTGCAGGCTCCCTAAGGCTGGGATTACAGGCGTGGGCCACCACGCCCAGTCTTGGTGGTCAACTCAGCAAGCCCAGGGACAGGGCCTGCATGGCTGATGGTGCTGAGGATCGAACCCCAGTCCCTGTGCTTGCCAGGCAGGTGCTTAGTCCACTGAACTATCTTGCCAGCTCAAGGAAGGGTGCTTTAAACATAAAGCATCCTTGTTATTGTTTACCAAAAAGTCATCTCATTGCCTGTTCTTGGAGCAATGATTTTCACTGGGAAGAGAAGGGAAGGGATAAAGACAGAGAGGAGATATGGGGGACCCCTGCGATCACTCATATTTCTTTCCAGCTGCCTTGAAACCTTGTACAACCCACAGTGGGATCCTGGCTCTGGTCATCCATGGCTATATCATAAATCACGTACACAGCAGCACCAAAATACTTTATGGTGGGTCCAGATCTTACAGGTCAGTACGGAGACAGAGCATGGCAGAGGCAACGTTGCTGTGCTTTGCGACTCCTAGAGCCTCAGCTGGGGAAACGAGAGCAGCATGGGAGGCTGGGTGACCAGTGGGACACAGCAGCTGCCCTGGTCTTGTCTTCCAAGACCAACAGCCTCGGGAGAGTGGGCCTTCCTGCTTATGCAACCCTCAAGATCCTGGCAGATGATGCGGGAACCTTGAGTGACTTCAGTCTCTTCTGCAGCATTCTACAGAATGAAGAAGTCATAGATCTGCTGCCATCCAAAAGAAGTGGACTGAGCCTCAATCTCTCCATGGGGAGAGTGCCAAAGAATTTATAGCCATAGAGTAAAGCCACTTCAATTGCCATGGCCTGCCCAGCAGGCTGGCAGAGGCACATAATGAGGACCTACTCCCTCCATGGATATTCAGAAAAAGACAATGAAAATCACAGCAGTTGGGCAGACCCAAGCCCACCAGGGGCAGCCAGATCTCTGCTTCCTGTGCTCCTCGTTCTATGCTTACCTCTGGCTGTGGCATCCTCCCCCGGATGATATAAAGTTGGGCCAGGGGCTCCCTGAGGCCACCTCAGGTCCTGACTCTGCTTGGCAGGATGGCCTCCGTAGACTGTGCAGCACCCGGGAGCCTCAGGCTGTGTTCTGGAGAGGAAGTGAAGAGATAATGCTTGTGAAGTCCAAGCAGCAGCAGGCTCCCAATTTCCTTCCGGAGACAGGGGCGGGTGGGGTGGGTGCCACACGCGGGCGGCCTGAGCACCTGACTCACCGGGTTCTCTCCGGGTCCTCTCGTGCATGTGGCATGTCTGCACTTGAAGCCGCAGCAAGCACCTCTCAGGCCTGTGGCTCCCTGCTCTAATTACAGCTTTCTGGACACATTTCCTGTTGGGAGCTGGCAGGGTCCCCTCAGAACATCCACAGACAACGAGCAGCTGGCTGCGGAGCCGCCAGCCTCCACAGGGCAGAGATCCAGGAGCAGGCCCAGGCAGGCCCCGCTCTGAGGGCAGGAGCCCCTCCAAGGCCACCTGGTATCAGTCCTCCCTGTTTATACTCACAACAGACCACAGTCTCTCCTTGCGTGGCTTCTGTGACACACAGGCAGCCTGCTCACCTGTCGCAGCACAAATCACTAAAGTCCTTCCCAAATTGACCTGCCCTCTCACTCTAGCTGGCAATTCCCAGTCCTCCACCAAGGCAGCACACAACAGAAGAAAACGCACAGTCCCTAGGATCGGGAGGAACTGGCTCCACTCCAAGTCTTGTTAGCTCTGCAGTCTTGGTTTCTTTGAGCCTCAGTCTTCCCATCTGTAAAATGAGAATAACAATATCTAGTTCAAAGGGAAGCTGGGAGGTGTAAACACTGGGCACACAACTCACGTCAGGTATGTACTGTTTCCTCTTATGCCCACTTGGACGCAGTGAAGTAGAGTGGTTTCTTTAGGCTTGGTGAACAGTGACATGCTCAGATTAATGCAAGCGATGGGCCTGAAGAACCAGCAGTACTTGAGCACTCAAGAAGGCAGGCTATCTCCTCAGCCACCTAGAGGTACCTCATGGCAAGCGAGAGTGGCCTGATTTTCCCACGTCAGTTTCCAGGTACAACTTCATCATCTACTGAGTGGATGGATGGATGGACAGATGGATGGATGGATGGATGGATGGATGGATGGATGGATAGATGGATGGGGGGTGGTTAGATGGATGGATGGATGGGTAGATAGACGGTAGATGGATGGATGATAGATGGATTGATGGATGGATAGATGGATAGATGAATGGATGGATGGATGGATGGATAGAAGAATAAATGGGTTGTGTATGAGTGGGTGAGTGGATAGATGGGTAAATGATTGAATGGGTAGGTAGATAGATGGAGAGATGAATGGATGGGTGGATGAGTATATGAATGGGAGGTGGATGGATGGATGGATGGATGGGTGAATGGGTAGG
>NDGM011045005.1:0-12881 GCA_002564305.1 Octomys mimax | reverse complement strand
CCCCCCCCCCAACAATGCTTTTTAAAATGCTATTTATAGACGTTGTAAAATCCTTTTGTAAATTTAGAATTAGGCTTTCATTTATTCTAAAAGTTGCACTTAAAACACTATTTTACATTGATTGTTATAAATTTTGTTGTATAGCTTAATTTCTATAAACTCTATTGACCCCAATTTAGTTCAGTTACAAACTTAATGAAGTGTTTAGTAAATGCTAGCTCAGCCATATTTTAATCAGCTTCATTGATCATAACGTTAGTGTTTATGATTCTTTTTTTTCTTTTTATTTATTTGGTACAGGGTTTTACTATGCAACTCAGACTCACCAACCTCCTGTTTTCAGCCTCTATAGTGCTGAGATTACAGGCGTGGGACTACACACAGGGTCTCAGGGGACAAATCAGAGTGCACCCAGGGACGGGGTCTGCTCAGATTGTGGTACAGAGGATGGGACTCTGGTCCCTGTGCTTCCCTAAACAGGTGCTTAGTCTGCTGAGATATCTTGCTGGGCCTAGTGTTTATAATTATTTTAATTTTCTTTTCTTTTCTCTTTCTCTTTTTCTTTCTTTCTTTCCTTCTTTCTTTTTTTCTTTTTTTTGTACTAGGGACTGAACTCAGAACCTTGTGCTTGCCATGCAGGGTCTTATGCTGCTGAGCTATTTCCCTGGCCTGGCACTTCTTTTCTTTGAGTGTAATTATTTTTTTTATTTCATAACAATACTTTCCTCAAATATGATATTGGTCTTACTACATCTACTCCTTATTTATTGAATTTTTTATATTTACCTTTAAAGAAGGTAACAGTCCAAGGAATTCTAATAGTACACCATTCTTTCCTGAGTATGTTTTGTCCTTCCTGCTTTTAAAAAATCAGTTTTGATAACTGTATATGATGTGTGTAGAATTGTTAATTACATCCTTAAACATTTAGTAAAGTATCAGAGTGAAAGCTATATGCAATATTTATATTACTATGTATAATGTTAATCCTTTTAATTTTAACAGCTTATAACTTAACCTCACTGAGTAAATTTTACATTCTATGGAAATGTAAGTCACAAATGCACAGAAAGTGAGAAATAACCCTCTCTCTCCCTCTCTCATCTCCTGCAAATGCATATTCTCTCCCTTGAACAAGCTTTCTTAAGCCTATCCTGCTTATCTGATGCAATGGAACCAAAGAGTTGGCATTGCTATACTTAGAGGAAGGGCTTTCAGGAGATAGTTATGGTTAAAAGAGCTCAGGAGGATGGGGCCCTCAGCTAAAAGAGTTGGTGATATTATCAAAAGAGAGACACAGACCTCTGTTTCTCTGTCCATGTCCACACAACTAGGAAAACCACATAGGGATGGAAGGATTCTTCAAGAAAGTTGTTCTCTACCGGCTAGAAAGACCACTGTCTCCAGAGAATGACCATCCCATCACCCTGGCCACAAGCTTCCAGCTTTGAGAATTGGAAGAAAATACTTTTTTATAGGTCCCACTCTTTGTGGTCCTCTGTTAATAGAACTAAAAGCTAACTGAAACACAAATAGTATTAGATAATTTATAGTATCTTTCCAGACAAATATTATTAATTGATGTGTTTTCTGTATAAATACTAGTTCATTTTTTTGTTTCACCTATTGTACCCTTCAAATCACACACTGGAAATTTTAGAGTTGCTCTATATTTATTTGAATTTATTAGTTCTTACACTATAGTTTCTCTATATGGTCATAGAATTGACCCCTACTTTTTCCTCGGCACTTATTATGTTTTAGTAAAAAAAACAAACAAAAAGAATAAGATAAAGTATTTACATCCATGATGATAATTAAAAGATATTCTAATTAGTCAAGGTTCAACTTGCCATGGGTTCTGCCATATTTGAAGAAAAAGAGGTTCAAA
Source organism: Octomys mimax (assembly GCA_002564305.1). Taxonomy (NCBI): domain Eukaryota; kingdom Metazoa; phylum Chordata; class Mammalia; order Rodentia; family Octodontidae; genus Octomys; species Octomys mimax. The sequence goes on along the minus strand of NDGM011045005.1, from coordinate 10,990 downwards.
GAAGCCCTAGTGAAGTTTCTTATTGAGTAAATGGTCACAGGCTCACCACAGATGGAGTTCTACTCACAAGAACACAATATTGGGCTGGCCAGGTAGCTGAGCAGACTGAAGCACCTGTTTAGGAGTGTGCAGAGATTGTCATTGAGAGTGAGAATGGTGGCACACGCCTGAAAGAAGAGGCTAATTCTGTGATCATACAATTGGGAGACTGAAAACAGGAGGATCACTAGGAGTCCAATCTATGTAGTGAAACCCTATAAACCTTCTAGACCCTGAACAAAATACATAAAAAAAGAAAAAGAACACAAAACATTGCCCTGTGCCCCAACAACTTCATGTCACTTTCATAAAGATCTATTTACAGCAGGTACTTTTCCCGGCATATCATGGCCACCTTTCAAGAACAATACAAGAGAGCACACTAGAAGACAGAAGTCATCAGGGAATAAACAAGGATCAGAACTGCCCCGTTTCCAAAACCTTTACTGTCACAGAAGGGAAAACACAGACGAAATGAACAGATTCATGGATACATATGAACTATCAAAGCTTAATCCAGGAGATGTAAAAATTCTAAATAATCCAGTATCGGGGAATGAAACTGAAAATGCAACAACAACGACGAAAAAAACCCTGCCATCAAAGAGAATCCTGTGTCCTGATGGATTCACAGCTGAATTTGATGAGAAATTGAGAGAAGAATTGATGATAATTCTTCTTAAGTGCTTCAGTGAAATTAAAAGGGAAGCAATTCTCCCAGTATCATTTTTGGAGGTAAGTATTACTCTGACACCAAAACCAGAGAAAGCCAATAAATAAATAAATAAATAAATAAATAAATAACTACAAGCCAGTCTCCCAAATGAATATAGATAAAAAAAATCCTCAAAACAATGCTAGCAAGCAGAATGTAGCAGATCATCAAGAAGAATATTCATCATGATCAAGTTGGTTTTAACCACAGGAATGCAGGGATGGTTCTGGGTATGCAAATACATGAATGCAACGCCATGCAACAGAGCCAAAGACAAAAATCACATGATCATCTCAATAGATGCAGAAAACGCTTTTGACAATGTCCAGCACTCATTTGAGGATTGAAAAAGCCCTACAGAAAATCAGAATAGATGGTCTTTGACTCCACCTGATAAAAGCCATCTATGACAAAACAACATCATACTAAATGGACAAAAACTGAATTCCTTCGCTTTAAAATCAGGAACAAGACAACAATGCCCACTGCGCTATTCAATATAGTTCTGGAAACATTAGCAAGAGCAAGTTCTCCAAGCTCAGCTTCTCCAGCTGCAATGGAACACCCATCACTTACACAACAAAACAGAAAACGGAGAGATATTGGGTGCAGCTAAACCCCAAATTATTCTGGGGGTCGTTTGCCAATCAGGCAATTGGTTACCACCTGACCCAGCTCTTGACTTATTTTCTATCTTTTCATCATTCCTCATGCCCTTTCTCACCAGGGTACCAGAGACATCAGTGAGTCCTTACATTCTTATAAGAAATCAATGGAGTAAAACATGTAAAGTTTTTGAGAGAAAATAAAATCACCAATCTGTAATCCTGTACTACATCCGATTTCATTTTGAAAATGAAGGACAAATATATCATAAATTTATTAATTACAGGTCTGCTTTACTAGAAATGTTAAAAGGAATTATTTTAGAGAGCAGAAAAATAATATGAGTGCAGGAATATGGATCTACATAAAGAAGAAATGGAGCTAAAAATGAATAAGTGAAGATAGCACATTATTTTTCTTTTTGATCTAATGTATAAGTTTTCTGAAATGATGACAATGATAATCCATCTAATTGTGTATGTTTTTGAATACAGTCATCAATTTATGTATTTATGTATGCTGATGCCTAAAGAGATTACAGAAATTACACAGGACCAATGTAAGGAAAAAAGAACATTTTACTGAGAAAAAAAGATATATATATATATATATATATATATATATATATATATATTGTGTTGGGACTCAAACTCAGGACCTATGTAAGTGGCAAAAGGTATAATTAATATACTAAAATAATAAAATAATTGACTTATTAAATGCTCAATTAAAATAACTGGGCTAGCAAAATAGCTCAGCAGAATAAATGCCCACTTGGCAAACGCAAGTACAAGGGGTTCGATTTCCAGGTCTCAAATGCTATGCCAGCCCTGGCTCTGGGGTACCCTGAACCAGCAAATGAGTCTGGGCATGGTGGTACACCCCTGTAATCCCAGTGCTGGGGAGGCTGAAAACAGGAGTATCACTAGGAGTCTAAGCTGTGTAGTGAGACCCTGTACCAAATACATAACATGAAAAACAAAAACAAAAATAAAAAAAAGGGCAGACAGTGTGGAAGATAAAATTGAGAAGACAGAACAAAGGCAATGAACAGAAAACAATAACAGGTACAAGAAATCTTAACCTAATGCCAGTGATCACTTTAAATATCAATGGTCTAGTGAGGACAATTGAATTATTAAATCAGAGTAAATCAATGAACTAAATCTGATTGTGTATAAAAATATCATTTTCTATGCAGTTTTGTATACATCAGATGTAAACGTGTAGCATTCTAAACTAATGAAAGGAAGGTCAGGTGTATCACAGTAATCATAGAGAAAGCCAATTCAAGGATAAGGAATGCTAAATAACAATTCTTCAACATGGGTGAAGTGAAAACTGATAAGAATTGCTAATAAAAGCACATGAATATATGAATGTGGCTTGGAGATTTTAATACTTCTCTTCTAGAGAGAGACAGATTCTGGGTTATAAAGTCCTTAAGAGCATAATTAAATTTAAAAGGACCAAGAGTTGAGTGGATATGATTGCCATCTATAAACTGCTTCTTGCAACAACTGAGATTTTACACATTCTCCTCACACCCACTTGCAAGATTAGCCAAGAAAGACCACAACTGGATCAATATTTTCAAGATTTCATTTCTTCCTAACTTGAAATAATCTTCATCAAAATACTAGCACTACTGTTTAGGAAGGTAGAGGGACCAGGATTCAATCCCTGGTGTGCCGTGCCACCCGCAATACTGTGGTGTGCTGAGATGGCAACTGAGACTGGGCAGGATGGTGCAGCTCTAATCCCAGCACTTGGGAGGATGAAAACAGGAGATTCACTATGAGTCCAATTTGTGTAGTGAGACCCTGTAGACCCTGTACTAAATACATAAAAAAAAAAAAAATGAGTGTGAGTGGTGGAAGGTTAATTTTTTTGTAATAAATCAGACCTCTGGTCCCTAGGGTTACTGGGGAAGGTGGGAAAGGGCAGCCCAGGGCCAGTGAGGAACATTGGAGCACTGAGTCAGTGACATTTGCCTGTGCTCCTAACTACCATCTGGGGTGTTGGCTGGGCCTTTGTGATTCCAGGTTCATTTGCTTGAATGATGTGAGGGAGACATGGGGTGCCAGCAGTGGAAGCTGACATCAATACCACCAAGAAAGCCATAATCATACTTACCCCAAAGGAAATGAGGAAAGAAATATGTAGGAATTAAGTTTCCCATAAATGTGATTGAGATTCTTGAAAAGTAGACTCGGGTTCTAGGGGTTCTGTTTTTGAAGCAATCACAATGTGCGAATTGAAAGAGGACGTTGGGGGGATTTTAAAGAAAAACGAAAGCTGCTGGAGCATGGCACATAACATTTAAATAACTCATTAGCTTTTGTTCAGATCCTCATGTAAGATATTAATTATGTTTAATAAATTTTTAGACAAAGAAACAAAACAAAATACTAGCACTATATTTTGCTTATATGAACAAATCGATTCTTACTTTTTTATGGGAAGGCAAAAACCCTAGAACAGCTATCCTAATATGACACAAAAACAAAGAGTATGAATCTGCTACCTTATTCTGAACCTATGGTAATCAAGGTCCTTGGATTCCAATGAAACTATACACAGCTGATTCACAGAATCAATCTGAAGTGTCCAAAGAACAAAACAAACATAATCAACTGATCTAGGATAATGAGGCAAAGGCAGTACTTTTCAAGAAATAGTGCTATAGTAAGTGGACATTCATATGATGAAATTAATCAAAATGTTTTATCTTCCACAATAATTATCATAAAATGATTCATGGCCAAAAGTGAAAAGCAAGCCTCAGAAAACCTTACAGACAAACATAAGAAGAAAAAGTTTATTGACGCAGATTATGATGATCTTTTGTATGTAAGATTTAAGGAAATGAATTGGACCTGTAAAAGAAATAAATTGGACCTCATGAAAAATTTAAATTATGGAAACAAATATTAAAATAGTGATTTTTGAAAAGCAAGGTAAAGAGATCAGGAAGGCTGGGTCAACTAGGAGGAGGTATTTCCAAAAAGACTCATGTTAATCACTGAAAGTTTAACAATGAGAAAATGAAACACCGAACCAAAAAGTGGGCCAAAAACATTAAGAAAATCCTCTTCATGTAAAATGTAAGGGGCCGGGGAGATGGCTCAGTGGAATAAGCGCTTCCCTGGCAAGCTCAAGGGCCTGAGTTCAATCTCTGGTTCCGCCAAAAAAAAAAAAATAATAAAAAATAAAAATAAAATGTACAGAAGGACAATAAGCAGGTGATACATTTTCTCAAACACTTCGAAGTTTGCTGACCCTCACAATCCAAAGAAAAATGTGTGTGACGCTGTGTCCAGGTGAGGTGACCTGGCACAACTAGTATCCACGTTCTCAGAGGAGCTCTGTTCATTAATGAACCTTGAAAGAAAGCATACTGTCCTTCACTAGGCGAACGAATGAATGAAATTTTGCATGTCAAGACAGTGTGCTGTGACTCAGTACTGCACAGAAATCAGCTCTCAAGCCAAGAGAAGAAATGAAGGGATTTCACAACACCAAGAATCAGGTATTTGGACTACTGTGAAAATTAATGTAGTCATTACCATTGTCCTGCCATGTAAAATTTAAAATTTCATCTCAGTGTCATCAGAGGTACTACATATAAGCTCCCAGGCTTATTTTTTTTTGTACAGATAATGAAATACTCAGACACCAAGAAATCCCCAAAACCTTTTACTGTTGCAAAAAAGTGAAAGCACACCCAGCCATGAGGTAGCAGGTTGCAGGACAACAGAGTTACGCTCCTTTTGTCCCTAAGACATGGGAAGCAGCTATATTGTAATTCATTGGCTGAATTCAAATGCTTAAAATCTATCTTGGGTGGCTAACTCAAGTGGTGTGGGGCAAGGGTGAACTGCTAGGTAAATTAGAGTTACAAACTTGTGGTTCGGAATGGAAAGTCTTTGGTTCTTAGCTGGGAAACTTGATGTCTTCTTGGAAAAAGTACACAGTGGGAGCTCAGGATATTAATTGAGGGGGGGATTGTAACGTGAGTCATCATTTCAATGCAGAGTGGTTTGGCAGAAAAGATGAAGTCTATTTCTCACATGGACGGTCTAAAGCTTCGGGAAAAAACCCAGAAAGTCCATGAGAAATTAATGCATGACATAGCAGACTTATATGGTGGAAGTGTTACTAGTTCAAGTTGCAAAGATGGCCTTTGGGAAACATCCTTCCCTAAAATAGATCTTCAAATTGTGTTAAGACAAATCTTCTATGGTGCCCTCCCCAAAATGACAGATATAGATAGTCTATAAGTATAGAAGACAAGTATTAATTCTGGTAGTAACTTAATTATTTATAACTGTCAAAAGTTCAATTAACTCTTCAAAATACCAATCAATGTTGAAAAAGAGTCTTCAGTTTCATATGGGTCACCTGGCATATTAGTTACTCAATAGCTAATCAGCCCCAGAAGTCCACAGCTCTAGAAATCCGATGTTGCCTAAAATGAGATTGTCCAGATCACTGAGTTCATGACCAATGAGGCTAAACAAAGTCCTGCACACTCAAAAATTTGATTTTTGCATTACACTTGCTACCTCTGCCAATACTAGAGGACAGAGATCACCCAAATATAATGTATAATCAGTATATAGACTGTAATACACATAGGCTGAGTTGCTTTCTCTCAAGTTGTATAAGCTGTGTTGCTTCTTAGTTTACCAGATACATTTAAAATACAGTATTGCAAAAAGCTAACGTGCTCGATTTGGCAGCACATATACTAAAATTGGAATGAAAGAGATTAACATGGACTCTGCACAAGGATTACACACAAGTTTGTGAAGCATTCCATATTTTTTTTAAGGGCCGGCCAGATAGCTCAGCAGATTGAAGTGCCTCTTTAGGCAGACACAGGGGCTGGGGTTCGATCCCCGGCATCCTGTGCCAGCCCCACCCCTGAGGCGCACTGAGACAGCAATTGGGACTGGGCATGGTGATGTGTGCCTGTAATCCCAGTAACTGGGAGGCTGGAAAGAAAGATCACTATGAGTCAGATCTGTTTAGTGAGATCCTGTAGACCTTGTATTAAATACAAAACAAAAAAAGAAAGTTAATAAAAGCTGTTTTATGCCTTCAAATATAATATATATACCACTATAAAAAATAACATATATAAAATATTTATTTTCCTTATATAATAGTATACATAGAGAATTCTTTTTTAAGTATATATCTTAGGTAGTTCCTCAACACTGGGACACAGAACAGCACACCTCCAGTGTATATATCAGAGTTGATAGAGATGTCAGGCCACAGCCAGCTGGCTCCCAGGCAGGGCACCATAGCAGTGGGGGCTCTGCTCATGGCTGGTGCTAGGAAGCAGAGGAATAAGGAGAAAGGAGGGACCTAGATCCACCAGGCTACGTATTATATATTATACGTAATATATTATAGATTATATTATGTCATATATTATATATGTATATTTACATATTTATATATATAACTCTCTCTATAGCTTTTTCCCTCCAAACTAATTTTCTTCCTAAAGTCCTATATAAAATACATATTTTAATATATGTATATTCAATTTTTCCATAAATTTATTGAGAATATATATTCAATTTTTATTTAAGAAGATATTACTAATATTTGGACATTCATAATGTTGATGTAATCTTGGTGTTTTATTATTTCCATATTAAAATAAGTCATAGTCATTATTTCAAATAATTTATTGAAAAGCCAATCTAAAAATACCTGTTATATACATAGAATGGTACTTGAAAACAGTATTCAACTCAACAGCTCTTTAAGTAAAAGTCCTAAGAAATTATAATTTTTGTATTTTAAGAAACGGATTATCATACCTGTCGATTCCCTGTATAGCTTCATCATGATAACTTAAGCCTCATTACATAAGAAAAGCCAGCAATTTAAAATACTTCTGACCCAGGAGAGATTTTAAGCTTAAGGATATTATTATCCTTGGATTAGCTCCCTGCTTATTAAAATGTGCACATTGGGATCATGAATATTACATTGTGATGAAACATGGACCATATAGGACAAGGAAAAAAGCAGAACAAATGCTGCAAGTACAATATGTACCTTCTTTGGAAGAAAAATGGTCTCTTTGATTTCGCGACAAAAGCTTGAAAGTTGCCTGACAATGTTTGCTCTAATTATAGATACATAAAACAAAATAACAATGTTAGTTTCACACTGAGTGTATGTCTGAAGTATGTGTCATCCAGCTAATGAGCACAACATGGTAGACAGAGATTCATATTTTGGTCACTTGAAAGTCCTCAAAGTACCCATCTGCATATATGTGGTAGAGGTATTTCCATATTGCAAGAGTGCGACTACCTAAAAATTTAATTTCCAACACAGAAATGGTTTTAAAATTCCAATCAATAGTTATTTGGAACTAGTGTTAAATCCTGTTTCCACTGATCAAGCACATACTTTCAAGAAGTCAGTATGGGGCTGGGGAGATAGCTTGGCAGTCTAAGCACCTGCCTGGCAAGTCCAAGGACCCAGGTTCTATCTCTAGTAATGCATGCTATGCCGCCCCAGAACCATGGGCACACCAAGCCAGCCACCAAAACGGCATTGTGGCACACATCTGTGGCACTAGGTAGGCTGAGAAGGAAGGATCACTACAAGTTCAAGCTGCACCACATAACCCTGTACCAAATAAATAAAAATTTTAAAAAAGAAAGTTAGTATGTTCAGTAGAGATGTAATTTTTGAAATAAATGATACTACTGTTTTACTCAAAGTCTTTGCAATACATCTATCAATTTCATAACATTTTGGACATTTCGATATGAAGTAGTTTATTTTGACTGCTTTTAAGATGCTGTTTACAACTTTAATACTGTGTTTCACTAAAGGTAGCTCTCTGCTTTAAGAGAACAGTATCTGCTTCTGTTTGTTTTTGATCCATTTCTTCTGGTGTTGAGAGATGCTGAAGCTGAAGTTGACCATATGTGGGAGGGCAGGATGTGCCTCATGCCTAAAGCAGTCAAGCTACCTCAGTGTTGAGAAAAACATCCTGCCTGGACATTATGAGTTACTAGTTGCTTGGCAACTTTGTGTCTTGTGACTGTGCAAAGGTATAAATAAAGACCCTTACTTTTGTTCTTGGGGGTCCTCTCGCCAACCAGGCAGACAAGCCACCACCTGACAGCTCCTGTCTTCGTGTCTATTTTTTTTGTCATTCCTGTCACCATTTCTCCCCAGGTCCAACAGACCACTCTGTGAGACCAACAGATCCCTACTGTTTTGAAACTTGTCCAGTTTCCCAAGATGAGCCTAAACTTGAGGTCCTCCTGGCTCAGGTTCACAGAAGTCTGGGACCCCAGGAGTGCACTGTCACACTCACTTCAGGATTGTCCTTTGCATTTGTATGTTGATTTACGCATTGACTTCTGTGTTTCTTTCCCAAAGACAGTGATATCAGAGCTCTATGAGCTCCTCCTCTATGTACTTAGCATGCATAAGTTCTGTCTCCAACGGGCCCCATCTCAAATACATACTGACGGCTCTGACAATCTTGGCTACACAATGCTACCAACTCCCCTGCCAGCTACGGCTCCTATTTTCTTGGACCTACTGCACAGTATTTCCTGCAGGCCTGCATCTACCGCACTTGTCCCTCTAGGTTTAAAGAAATGGATGAAATATAACTTCTGAACCGCCTGAAAATCAGAAACTCAATGGCAAGATCATTGTCCATTCTGGCAGCTCATACTGCCTCTATTTACTGCCCTCCCTAACCGCAGAAGAGGAATTTGGCAGAACTGGTGACTGAAAACATACAAAAACATTTTCCATTACTTTGGTTTATTCACAGATACCTGAAAATTTGCATAAAACAAGAAAGATGATATATAGTGACAGAGTACGGCACTGCCTTGGAAAAGGGATCTTGGACAGCTTTACTCTGACCTTTGTGCAATGTGAGCTCTAAAAGTAGACCAATGACTTACTAATGCAGGTGAGTTTTCCTAAGTATCAGTAGACTACTAAGGTACTTCGGACACTTTTTAATCTTACAAATGCAAAATAATATCTTGTTTTTATGATAACTTAAAATGGCATTTTACAAACTTGATTATAGCCAATCTGCTTCTTATAATCACTTTTGGATCACAAGGTCTTAAAGATTATTTGGAAAAAAATGTAATTTTTATTCCAAGCAAGCCTGTATTTTTATGTATATTTTAAAAGAGAATACAAACCAGTAATAAAAGAAAACATCACAAATGACACAGAATTTCACTAAAAAAAGAATTTGACCGCATGTGTTCTATTGCACAGTGTTGTCTCCAAATCAGTTGTTCAGATTTCCAGATATGTGCATGCAAAATTGGAAAAAGAAACAAAAAAGAAAAAAAATATAAGAAATTCAGAAGAGAGAAAATGGGAAAAACACAAAAAATAAGCATGAACTGTTCATTTCCATCGATCAGCAGAAATCCACAGTACAACTCTCCAAGCAGCGTCAGAGTCCACTGTTGAGGCACTGCCATACGATGCAGAGGAGAGCTCTCTCATTCTCGTTGTTCTCTCTTGCACGCATATCATTGTCTGTGGTATACAGATACAGGGCAGACGGCAAACCATTCAGGCAGCGTGATGACAGGCTCTGGTGTAAAGAGCCATATATCCCCCTTCCCGATCTAAAGCTACTCACAAGAATGGTGGAAACAATTCACTATTGCTGCTGTTCTGTGTGTATGTGATTCTTTTTTCACACGGGATGCATTTATTTGATTTTAAATAAAAAGGCATTATCATTATTCTAATGGCTTTTTTTTTTCTTTCTGTTTTTTGCATCCCAGTGGTTTATTTTACTTTACTTTACATGATTTGGTGGAGGGTTTATCAGAGGTCAAACTCAAGCCCGTATGATTGTCAGGAAGGCATTTATGCTGCTGAACTATCTCCCCAGCCCAGCAGGGTTTTGTTTTGTTTTGTGGTGGTCTGTTTTTGTAAGGTGATCCTTTAATTTGTAGAACCTGAAAAGCCTATTGTAATTTAGCTATCCCAAATGTTTATATTTACGTAACAAAACACACTTGATTTATTTTTTCATCTCAGGCTGTAAGAGAAAGAGTAAGTCTAATCATTAATATTAGAGTAGAAGTTAAGCAAAGATTTATTTCTTTTGCGTTTCACAGTGAAAGAATGAAACAAAATTTCAAAACAAGATAATTGAAGACTGCCTGACAAAGGTGACACCATGAATTTGATTCCCAGCAACACACACACACACACACACACACACACACACACACACACACACGGAGAGATAATAATAAACTCAATCTTGCATGCCTATATCTTGTAATCAGAGAAATTACTTTGAAGAAAAAAATGTGCAATATAATAACCATTGTTATTTTCCTATTATCTTGTTTTGAAAGTTTGTATCATTGTTCTTATTTTTCTCTTTAAAAAATTAAAAATGAAAAATATGCAATATAATTAACCATTGTTAATTTCCTGTTAACTTGTTTTTAAAGTCTTTATCATCATTTTTATTTTTTTTCTTTAAAATAAAAAAGTTAAAAATATTTTGGGACTGGGGAGATGGCTCAGTAGGATAAGCGCTTGACTGGCAAACACAAGGATCTGAGTTCA
>NDGM011045001.1:0-18402 GCA_002564305.1 Octomys mimax | reverse complement strand
GGTGTGTGAATTCAGCAAAATAATCCAATATAGTCCAGTAGTCCATAATAGTAGTGGGTTATGAAATTAGCTAAAGAGATATAAAACTGCATGAGATAGAAGCATCTGCAATATATTTCATTGAAGAGACAAAATTTAAAATTTTATATAAAATATATTATTTGAAGTGCAAATTTCATTATCCTCATGTATGTACACTTTTATGAAGAAGTTTGGTTACCCTCAGTTGCATTCCTGCGCACATAACTACAATTATGATTGTGCATGTATGCGCTAAAATGGTCTATATTTCCTTAACTAAAACTGATTATTCATATGGCCCACTAGCAACAGAGCATTGGGCTACCTATTCAAGAAAATCAGCATGCCTAAGAATTTTCTTGATTGCCTGAGTCTAATGGGGATTATTCCCTTTTAACACAGTCCACCATGAAGAGTGTTAAAGTATAGTCACCTACATAAATGTTTCTTGTTCCTGTAAGTAATGGGAGAATTTTTTAAGTCTTCACTTTCTAAGGCATTTCATCTTTATGTATATTAGGTTGAATGATTAAGAAACAAAATAAAATACTAACCTCTTATTTTCATTGTTTAGAAATTATTATTCTGTTATTGTTTTCTATTCCTTCAAATATTTTTACAGATAGGATTGCAAGACATGAACGAGATAGTCAAAAACACTCTTTTTTTCTACATTTAAAGAAATGTTCTTTCAACAGTCCACACAGTTCTACATAATTGCAAATTGTTGATTGAATACATTTTCTGCTTTGATTTATAAGTGCATAAGAGTAGATGTAGGATCTAAGAGTAGATGTAGGATCAGGACAGTCATGAGAGTTTCATGTTTTTAATATGGACCGTCGAGGGCCAGAGATAGCTCTGTGGACTAAGCGCTTTCTTAGGCAAACGCAGGGTGTGCAGTTCAATCCCTGGCCTCAAATGTCAAGCTGGTCCTGTATGTATGGTTTCTGTGATACTTTAAAACGGTTAAATGTTTGAAAAGCTTTTTTGCTGTATCAGATAAAGATACGTGCTAAGTAAAAATTTCACTTCTTTGATGAATGTTTGGTGATTACTAAGTCAGAAGAAATTTTACATACTTGTTTCCTATGAACTTTCATGCCCGCGTCTGTAACAGTGACTGGGAGAGACTGATTTCTGGTGGTCATTTGTGGCTAGGACACAACAAGATCTCAAGACACTGGTACCGACAAAAAAGTGCTGTAAAATTTAATAAATTAAACATTATTTCTGAAGGGGCCAACCAAATAGCTCAGTGGATTAACGTGCCTATTTAGGCAAACGCAGTGGCTGGGGTTTGATCTCTGGCCTGCCTTGCCATTCCCACCCCTGGAGCCCACTGAGAGGGCCAATGAAACTGAGTGTAGTGGTGCCAGCCTGTAATCCCAGCTCTTGGGAGGCTGAACACAGGTGGATCACTATGAGTGGAATCAACATAGTGAGACCCTGTAGGCCCTGTACTAAATACAAAAAAAAAAAAAAGTTTTATTCCTGTGAAAATTTTTCCAAGGTTGTAACGTTTTGTATCAAACACTAGTTTAAACACTGAGTTAAAATACTGAGGAGAAATAAGTTAAAATATGGTAATATTTTGGAACAATATAGCTCACTTTGTCTTCCATTGCAAGGTTGAAGATCGCATAGGAATTTCGCTTTAGATATACTGACGGTAAATGTGGCAATGAAAGTTTTAAATTAAAGCAGAAAATTATCTGAAATGAGAGAATCTCTTCACAGTATAAATAGAGGTGTAAGTGTCTGCAATACACTCACTGTAAGAATCTCTAGCCTCTGGGTTCTCACAATTATTTTTCTTTTTCTTTTTTTTTTTTTTTTTACCAGGGGTTGAACTTTGGACCTTATACTTGCCAGGCAGGCACTTACACACTGAGCTAACTCTCTAGCCCACAGTTCTATACAGTGGGTCAGTTCAGGGTGGTTTCCAAGTTTCATACAGCAATCATTTCTATAAAAGATAAACTGAATAAATATTTTATGTATTTTGTCATTATCAAGTTTATAGCTTACATTTTATATTTGGCTCTTAAAATGCCAATATTTTTTTATTTATTTAGCCTTACTGGAGACCAAAATCATTTCTGTAATTGAGCAAGGTTGCTTGCTCCACAGTCTCATTAAATAGTTGAGGAAATACCCGGACCCCAAACTTATAATTCTTCTTCCTATGTCTCTGTAAGCGTTGACATAAGGAGAACTCGTCACTGTGCCACATTATAAAACATGGGATAAATTGAGAAAAAAAATGCATTGTTTAAATAATGTAGTTAATCATAATGTCAATGAGGTAGTTCAGAAAAAAATGTTTGTGCAATTGAATGCATCATAGCATACATAAATTTTAAATGTGTAACATTCCATTCAGTGCATTTAATATCTGTTAACCCAGGGCCATCCAAATAGCTCAGTGGATTAAAGTGTCTGCAAGCAGGCGCAAGGGCCAGAGGTTCGATCCCTGGGCCTGCCATGTCAGCCCCCTACCCAGAGCAGGATGAGATGGCAATTGAGACTGGGCATGGTGGCGTGTGCCTGTAATCCCAGCTCTTGGGAGGTTGTAAACAGGCAGATCACTATGAATCCAAACTAGTAGTGAGACCCTGAACACTCTGTAGACCCTTCCGAAGGAAAAAAATAGTTAATATCTGTTAACCCATAAACGAATTCAAATCTTCAAGAATACTTTCTGATTTTACCTAAAATTGTCATTCTGCTCTGGACATGGGAGTTGAGGTTTTTCAGGAATGCAGATTAGTTTGCTTGTGGCCATAGTAAATACAGAAATGGAAACTGTGACTTACTATAAATATGAAGATCACTTGCTACAAATTTTCCATATAGAAATCTAAGAAATACTGAACAAAGATCTAGAAAAAAGTCCTACTCTAGATTCTAATCTTAATTTTTGCTCTAATAGGAGTGATTCTATAACATTTTATAAGCATATATTGCCTTCCACTTTCTATTTTCAAGTAAAGTTATAAGTTTAAAATATATACCTTTAATTGTTAAAATTTCAAGGAAGTTAAATATTCTACAATGTATTTACATCTATATTCCCACAAAAATATGAGTATTTTAGCAATCTTAAATGCCAGAGGGTAAAATTAAATAAGCAGAGGAGGACCTGGGGAGATAGCTCAGTAGAATAAGCACAAGGGCCTGAGTTCAATTCCCAGTTCTGAAAAAAAAGAAAAATTAGAAGGCCAGCCAGGGAGCTCAGCGGATTAAAGCACCTCTACTTAGGCAGAGCGCAAGGCCAGGGTTCAATCCTAGGGTCCCCCACCCCCACAGGCTGAGACTGCGATTGCGACTGGGCATGGTGGCATGCTTCTATAATCCCAGCACTTGTGAGGCTGTAAACAGTAGAATCACTATAAGTCCAATCTACATAGCGAGACCCTGTAGACCCTGTAAACCCTGTGCTAAATACAAACAAACAAATAGATAAATAAATAAAATAGGCAGAAATAGACTTTATCTTATAAATACATATATATTAAATAAATAGACTCAACATTAGAGTGTGTATACATTCTTATGTACATAAATAGCTGCAATGCATTTATAAATACTTCTTTTTTTTTATTACCAGGTATTGAACTTGGGACTTTATACTTGCCAGGCAGACACTTACGATGCTGAGCTATCTCACTGGCTGCAATGCATCTATAACACATGAATGAAACTAACATTTTATTAATGTATGAAGCAAAATTTAGCTATTTCTCACATGATTTCCTCGTCCATGTTCCATTTCCAACTGAAGCAATTATTTTCTATTTAGTACTGTTTATCAATTTTCATCTTCTGTAACGAAGTACCTGAGGTGGGTAGAAAGACTCTTCTTGGTTCACTGCTGCAGCCAGTCCACTCCACCACCAGCTCATACCATTGTTTTTGGGCCAGACACCAGGAATCACAGCTGAGTTTTCCTTATAACATATGCCATTTTCCTCTCAATTTGCCCAGCAAAACACACCCAGAAGTTTTTAGGTGTTATCCTATTATGAATCTTAATTTAACGTTGACAATCAAGACAGCTTCTACAAGTACTAGGCATCTAAACCTCATAGCCACTCCCCACCAAGCTTTTTATTTCAGGTAGCCATGGACTGTAGAAGAATTTCACAACATTTGCTCTTCTGTATTTATTGCCTATTGAAGGGAGTATTCTCTGGTTTCTCCCAGATCCTTCCTGTAAGAAGTCTGGTGGTTTACACAGAGGAGAAAGCACACTAATGGCTGAAGAGCGTCTTAGGGCTTTACCCCTGTAAACTAACAAGAGATCGCCTCCCAAGGAAGTCATTCCCAAAGCTCCCCGAGGCTTGTCTGGTGTCTGTCAGTTTCTGCTCAAGATAGGCAATGTTTGCTTGGGTTTTTTTCCCGAATTGTTCACGTATCTCTTCAGAACTTGGAATCCAGGCATGTTGGTGCACACCTGTGATCCCAGCACTAGGGAGGCAGAAATCAGGAGGATCAATAGGAGTCCAAGCTGCGGAGTGAGACCCCGCACACACACACACACACACACACACACACACACACACACACACAAAAGACTTGGGAAGGACTTTTACTTTTTTTGTCTGTCTTCCTCTTAATTCTAGACAAGTCATTCTTTCACTGCCTGAAGAACAAGTCTCTTGTTATAAAGAGAGAGGTTCCTTTCTGCAGCTTATGGTGCATCAAAGTGAATTTAGAAGAAGCTGATATCAAGTGGAGTTTAAGGAAACGCACACACTGGTTAGTTGCTTGATCTTACTTTAAAGATATCTTTAATGTACCAAATTTAACTGGAAAAAATGAAGTATTAATTTACAAATATAAAAATAAGAATGAGGGAATCAAACGTCATAATCCCTTACATCATTGAAATTCATGTCAGCAAAGTTTCTGCTCATTCATTACAGTTTATCTTTTGTGTTCCAAATGACCCAAAAAATTATAGTAGAAAATGAGTACTACAGAAAGAAGCTGTAGTGTAACTCTGGATTTATTGCTACAAATGAGTGTTCTTTGTGAGATAAAAATTACTGGTCAGTTCTACTATGAACCAAGTAGATTTAGAAAAAAAATAACTGGTTCATATGTTTCAGAAAATACTTTCAAATTATGTTCATTTGGTACACATAAAAATAAAACAATTAGACATGTCGTTAACATGGCTGCTAGTGACTATAAAATCATGCCGGTGATTTGGTAATTTAAGTTCCAGGTTTATGAGGAAAAAAAGTCCAAGCAACTTTTTGCTGTAAGAATGACTTCCCATCATGAGTTTCTCAAATAAAAACACTGTCATCAAAGCTTATTGTCTTACCTTACGTGACAACATATATGTATTCAATAAATAATTTAGAAAACCTATATGATATCCATAATTCCTACTTCAGGTATATTAAACAAGAGTTCCTATTCATTTGTTAACATTTTAAATCTAAATAGCAAGACAAACTGTCCCGTAGACTCCAAATTCTATAATTTGTTATTGTTTCTTCATGGAAAATAGGCATATTAGCACTGAAGTCTATTATTAATATGGATCATCCATTATAAAATTTAATCTATATAAAATACATTTGAGTTTCTATTACCATCCTTACTTTAAAACTGATAAAACTGAATCACGGAATATTTAAACATCTCTATAAGGATGTTTATGGAGATCATAAGCAAATAGGATCAAAGGATTGAATATATCCCATGTCAGACATTAGAAAAAAATGATATCTAATAGTTTAATATATTGTTGAACATACATATAATAAAACATAAAATAATATATGAATAGTATATATATAAATATAAGCTATGTATATTAATGAGCATATATAAAGTGAGATTTTTTTTTCAGAACCAGGGATTGTACTCAGGCCCTTGCACTTGCCAGACAAGCGCTTATCCTACTGAGCTATCTCCCTGGCCCCAAAAGTTTTAACTATTTGTGTGAAATGAAAAAATCAAAATGATTGTTTCAATATAGTATTCCCACGCTATTTTGCCATTCGACTTTCATGGATTTACTGTTTCTCAGATTTTCAAAAAATATTAACCTAAATTATTCATTGTGCATTTTTCACTATATCATTGGATTTTGAAGTACCATACACTACTATACATACATTGTTAAAATTGCATAGGTTTACAAGTTTATAAAATGGTTAAGAACACTAGAAATATTTTTAAAAGTCTGAGAGGACCACCCAACTAGCTCAGCAGACTAAAATGTCTGCTTAGCAGAAGCAGGGATAGGAGTTGATTCCCAGCGTGCCATGCAGGGTCCCTGCCCTGGACGCACTGAGCTAGCGATTGAAACCAGGACTGCTGGCGCAGGCCTATAATCCCAGCTCTTGGGAGCCTGAAAACAGGGGACTCACTACAAGTACAATCTACATGGTGAGACCTTGTAGACCCTGTACTAAACACATAAAAAATGTGTGGGAAAGCTTTATAAGAGTGTAGGAAGTGTTTGTAAAGCATATATATTTTAAATTAGTCTAAGATCACTACTTAGCTGACTTTCACTTACCGCGGGGGTGTTTGGAACGTTATCTGGATAAGTGAGCGGCCGCTGTATTCCAAATCTCTGCCTTTTAAAGATAAATGTACTTAACATATTGCTTTAGTTTGTTTTGTTTTAATAATGAAATATATGAAATTAAATATTTTATAAGAAGAGAGCTTTTATGTGAAATGCATCAGAAGCATGTCAAAGGCACAAAGTGGAGGCCCAAATTTTAGTATTTTAATTAATGTTAACTTAAGACAATAACTGGGCAAAAAGGAGTACTCTAGCCAGTGGTAGTGATGCAGAAATTTAAACAATGTAGATTAAAATACAGCCAAAGAAAGAAAATAGTCACTAAGTTTCATTGCCACACTTTTGACAGAAAATGAAAACCTAGTCTTAAGAAACTAAACATGAAGCTAGAGGGTCTTTTTTGTGTCATAAAAGGAAGTCCTCATTTCCCAGAGAAAAAGGAAAACTTTAAGAGACTGAATGCTCACCTGAGGAAGCTTTGTTCTTTCAACATTAATACACTGAAAAATATTTAATCCTAGAACATTGTAAGATGACATTTTCCCCATAGGAATTGTGCAGCCGGTGGTCTGTCTCTGCTTAATAAGTTATAAACACTCTATGAAAGGAGATGTTTCAGAATAAAAGTTCCTCTTCAACACCTGCATGTGTCTGGTTAATGACTTGCCCTAATGACTAGCCTCAGGTAGGTCAGTTTGGGATCCGGTAAGCCTGGCAAGAAGGTTCCGGGGAGATGGCACAGTGGAATAAGCGCTTCCCTGGCAAGCACAAGGGCTTGAGTTCAATCCCTGTACCACAAAAACAAAAACAAAAACAAAAAAAAACCACAAATGCTTTGGGGAGATACAAATTTTATGATTCAAAAGATCAAATTTACAGCCAAGATAGTTTTATTTGGAGACATTTTTAAAATCTTCAAGAATAAAAGATTGAATAATGAATATTGGTGTGGTGTAATATAATCATAATATAATGCATACACAGGGTGAGAACATTGTGCAAGCAAGCTTGATTTCCCTATTTCCACCCCTGAATGTATTGATTTAAGTGAAATCCGTAGAAAGAAGTATGGGAAAACGTCATGGCAGGAGTATGTTAGAATATTTTTACAAGTTCATCTCCACCTGGTCATTTGCTGGTATGATATGGAAAACCCAAAGAAACTTTCATGCAAATTTAAGAAATATTCACCCAGGTTCTGTGGCTGCATTGATTCTCAGATGCATGAAGTAACAACATGCCCCTCCTCCCAGTCAATCTGAGTTCTTCTGGTCCACATAAAATGGAGAGTCCTTGAACAATTCCATGATACAGCAAGCTCAGTGCATTAGTGAATTGACTTGGGAGCCATTCCCCCAGTTTCTAAGTAGCTAACCGAAATGAACACAATTTAAAGTTGGACTGACCTTCACATTGAGAAGTTGAAAGATGAAGAAGAAAAAAGTCAGTGGAAGTTTCTAAAATTTTTCTCCAGAAAAGATACTAAAAATCATATATAATAGAAATTAGTGAAATACTTAAAGATCTAAGAAAAATAAGAGATGAGAAATTTGATTTCCAGATAGACACCTATTGAAACCAGATTGTGTGTGTGTGCGTGTGTGTGTGTGTGTGTGTGTGTGTGTGTGTGTGTGTATTTATAGTACTAGAGATCAAACCTAGGACATTTTACATGAAAGACAACCGCTTCATCACTGAGGTACTACCCTGGACCCCATAGGGATTCTGCAGAGTGCTCTGACATCAACATCTGATGTTTCAAAAATGGAATAATGTATTTGTAAAGCATCACATTAAGTGAGATCAATATGTACTAGTGTGGTGGGGACTAATGAAATTATGAGAATAGCAGAGTATGGAAATAAATCTTAATAAAGATCAAGGTCATGTTATTTTACTAAAATGCTCTGGGTTTATTTGGTTAAAAACATTTTGTAATCCCCCCAAACCAAATATTGTTTTATGTTGTATTTCTTATCACCACATGTGTATAAAACACCCACTAAATATCTTATAGATATGTACAAAATATTTTTATCACTATAAATACTTCTTAGGACAACACCCTGAGTAGTAAAGAAGCCTATTTTCTTTGAAAACATCCAAGGGCCAGATGCAGCTCTGCCATAGGTCTAGGAATTAAGGCAGTCAACTCTTCAGTGGCTTCTAAGGTTATGGAAGGTAAACAAGGCACTATGGGGTGAACACAAGTCCTGTTTAGTAGGATCAGAATGTGAGTCCATATGAAAGTCCAAATTCTTTGGGGTATAAAATTACATGTGTGAAAAGCTATTGTGCACTTCATGTGCAATGCACTACAGTGTAACCTCCTACAAGGGGCCTGTGTGAATTTGTGTATGAAGCCACACATTAAATATAGAGTCCTGTCAGGCCTTCAACCTCAGGCAGATCCAGCAGCAAATTTCTTGCATGGCAAAACTAATAAATTTTAGACAGAACAAAAATAGGCCAAGAGGACACAATCAGAGATGCTACGGGATTCTTCTGACAACTCTCATCAAAGTCTGTAGAGTAAGTCCCTAAAGACTAAAGGAAATTAAAATGAAAAATAGAAGCATTATTTAGCCATGACTAGCTAATGATGCTGATGTCAGCAGAAGCTGCCAAGTGACTGCACTGTGGCCATAATGAAGGGAAGCTGAGGATGACACCACAGCATTTGAAGAAGTAGCTAAGTTTGGATAGTGTGGTTTCTGAACTGAGTAATTTATCAAGAGGTCACAGGAGTGAAAGCTGAAGATAAAAGACAAGCAGGTCTTAAACAAGCTGATGGGCATACAAAAATATTAGGAATACACACGGGTCTTCATGGAACAGGTTCACATGAAGTAGAAAATACTCACCACGGAAGAGGAGCTACACAACCAAAGGGCTCCAATTGACTCGGCCAATTGCTGTTATCCAAATTTTATCAGTAACAACTTACTAAGAAAAATGCACTACTGCATCTTTAAATATAAAACAGAGAGAATCCCATAATACCTTAAGGAAATCAACTAGTTTCCAAAGTCTTGGAATGGTTATTGTTTTGGGATGACAGGAATACGTATTTGAGGCCCACATGCATCGCCTGTTGTTGAGCCTCAGGCAATTTGAGCTTATGGAACAGCTGTGCATCGGCATGAAATCCCATGCAACTGATCGTCAGCACAGGAGCCCATCCACAATTAATAAACTGAGAAGTGTTTCTATATTAAACATTGTACCACTCAGAAATAGCCAAACTGATAGAGAACTCAAATGGTGTGAAGTGGCAGCAAAATTCTTGTTTGGCCCAACATCCTAAACCTAAAATTCCATGCTCACTGAATCAGAAGTTTGTCTTTATCCATGCTTAATAGCCAGGGTGCAGAAATAATAGAACTGATTTCATTCTCAATGATCTATTTGCCTAATTTATGTTTCTCCTGTTTACAGCACAGGAGAATTGGGATAGAAGCACTAATCATCAAGGAGGATTCTGATCTGAAGTGAACAGAAGACAGGAAGAACCTCACACACTTCGCAAACTTGAGTCCTGACACGTCAACATTATCAGATTAATGAACACCCAGCAGGCAAGTAGATCACACCAACTCTTGACGGGATGGGTCCTTCACTACTGTATGGTCCAACTCACCTTCACTCTACTATTGATCCTCTACTGTGCCTCATGGCTGCCAGGAATTAAACATGTGTACTCTGTCTCCATGACATTCCTTCTTCGCAGTCTGCCAGGCCTATGCTGAATTCCCTTAAGCTGGGAGGAACAGTGGGTATTTCCTCTTTTCTGTTGTGGGTGTCAGGTATTGTGTCTCAAACACAGGAAGTGTGCCACCACAGAAAAGTTGGGCGGTGTGGACTACAGAACCTGGTGGTGATTTTGGTCCAAAGTCCAAAGACCGGAATGCTGATAGGAATGCAGGCAGTAAAGCCCAGGCACAGGACAGTTCAGTTGGGGACAGATGCTCCATTGGAATTTGGGAAAGAGGCAATACATGTTACACTCTGGCAAAAAATAGGTCTACATTTTGTCCATGTTCTAAGACTACAAGAGATTAAGAAGAGTAGTAGATTAACTATTCTGATGGAGAAAAATTCAAGAGATCTTAACATTCAGGTGCTACTAGCTTCTTTTACCCTGGCTTATAATGAGAATCAGAAACAAAATACAAAGCAAAAATAATTGAAAAGTTTATGTTACTGTTTAGAAGAAGAAAACAATGTGCTCACTTCGGCAGCACATATACTAGAAGAAGAAAACAATTTGCAAATTTAGGATCAAGAAAGCTGTGGCTGCTATACATTAGTATAGACAGATTAAAATTTTAAAAAGTGTACAGAGAAAAGAAGAAAGATGTTTTAAGAGCATTTCTAAAATCAGCAAGTCCCTGCACATTATAGAATAGATGGCAGAAGCATGGAAACTTTTCCCAAAGATACTTTCCTGCTTACAGAGAGCTTCCTGGAGAACTGCCTTCCTCCTCCCTTTCTGGGCTTCCTTCCACCCTACTCAGCCGTCCAGGTACGGTACTGCAGCCACGGTCCAGGTGAGTCTGGCTAACACACGTGTCAGCAGGCGCTGGCATCATGCACGTGGTGCTGGCTTGTCAGGTACTCAGAATTCAGGAAACTTGACTTCAGGAAGCTTCCCCAAAGATATAAAAGGAAGGTCTAAGGGGCTAGAAAAGGAGCCCGTGAAATGGTGCTGCATGCACCAGTGGGAATGAAGACAAAGGAACAGTGGGAATTCTGGAAATCGGAGATGTCAGGAACATGAAATATCAGCCAAGGAAGGCTGCACAGAGTGAGCGAGCCAGCCGATGGAGAGGCCATATGGGCTGAGACCAGCCGGCCACAGGTGCGGAACTGCCCCTGCCCTTTGGAAGTTAATTCAGTGCCACTGGCCCTGGATCCCAGATACAGAACTTCAGAGTTTAATATTTGCCCAGCTGTGTTTCTGACTTGCTCTGGGTTGATTTTTTTTCTTTTTAATTTTTTTTTTTAAATTGGGGCTGGGGAGTTAGCTCAGTGGGGTAATTGCTTGTGTGCAAGTACAAGGTCCTGACTTCTATCCCTGGTACCACCAAAAAAAAAAAATTATTTATTGGATACAGGGTCTCACTACGCAGCTCAGACTCATAATGATTCTCCCATCTCAGCCTCCCTAGAGCTGGGATTATAAGCATACACCACTACAAACAGTTTCAAGGTAGGAATGATATGCCCAGAGTTCCTGGGCTGACACAGCATGTGGTACCGGGAATCAAACCAAGGTGTTTTGCTTGTCAGTCAGGTGCTTAGAACACTGAGATATCTCCCAGCCCTGGAATGATTCATTTCTATCCCCTTATTTCTCTGGGAATGGGAATATTTACATTATACCATTGCACCTTGGGATTATGTTATTTAATTTAGATTTTTTACAATGACTGTCATCTGAGTTTTTCTTGTTTCTCAGAATGTATTTAGACTTTTACTTTTGAAAATGCTGTAATTGTTAAGACTTTGGGAAAGGAATTAATATATTTATGGATGTAAGTATAATTGTGTTGTTAAGCAAAATATTAATTTAGGGTTAATAGTTGAAGGCAATGTGCATTGGTGTGAAGTTAATGAGAGGTGGGTGGTGCCTGCTAATCATTATATATCAACTTCATTCTATTAAGAAACACTGCAATTGTTACTAAAGAATGCTTCTGTGCTTGTCGAAGTGTGTTACGGT
Organism: Octomys mimax; assembly: GCA_002564305.1. Taxonomy (NCBI): domain Eukaryota; kingdom Metazoa; phylum Chordata; class Mammalia; order Rodentia; family Octodontidae; genus Octomys; species Octomys mimax. The sequence continues at coordinate 6,097 of NDGM011045001.1, read as the reverse complement.
GTTGTACTTTGGAGAGTATATATGAGATTTTGTTCCCTCCTCTCTGCATGTTCCCCCTTTCTGATTCCAGGCTGTCAGACTTTGAACATTTCTGCTTTGGCACCCTGAATTTTTGCCTAAGAGCTTGGTAAACATGTACCAGGTATTCTGAAACACTGGGCTAAATTAATTGCTTAGCCCTTTAAATTGCAAGTATGGAATATATCTCAGCTACAGGAAAGTCAACTAATACAATATCTTGGGGGACCAATACTTGGATGTGTTAAAATATAGATATTTTTATATCATGGGCAGCAGAAAAATATGCAAAACCAAGATGACAGACTTTATTGTGACTTGATTCTCTCTCTCTCTCTCTCTCTCTCTCTCTCTCTCTCTCTCTTTCTGCATTATTTTTATGAATAAACAAATGAAGCAACCTGTGCTTGGGAACGTGGTCTCCCAAAATAAAGATTTGAGCTGCAGAGCCTTATGTCAGGCAAGAGATGAACAAAGATATTAGTGGAGGCTTCATAGGATTTAGAATGGGTAGTAGTGGAGAGATACAATTAGTTGCAGTCCTCAGAACTAACCAGAAGAGCTCTTTTCATTCCCACTAACCTCCCTTTTCTAAATTACACATTGGAAGGAACAAGCACTGAAACCTTGAAGGAGCTGCTGTATGAGGGTGGGCGTGAACTGGAATGCCATGTACTAAATGAGAGCCCATGGAGCACGAAGATCATCTTTCAAGATGAACCGTGCAGCAAACCTGAAACGTTGAGGCTCTGAGGATTCTAGCCCTTTATTTCTGCTTCAGTTTGAGAAGAGGCCAAAAATCTCAAGATGCCACTAAATAAAGATAAAAGTAGGCTTCAGTAAATGCATCTTGACATTGCCATGCAGCACAGGATTCCTGGGACGGAAGTGATTTTTTCCCGAGCTTGTAGTGACATTGTACGGATTGCATTACAGTCATTTAGCTTTCTTGGAAGTTTATACAACCTTATATTTCCCTATTGTGAATCTGCAGTAGTCCTCACTCCTAATGCAGCTTCCATATCAGCTGACTGTTGAATGTACCTCATCTTAATATCTATGAGACTATGTAACTGTTCTCTAACAAAGAGACCTGACTCTTAAACAGTAGATTATCAAAGTATGAAATATATTACCAAGCAGTCTCCAATTGCCAGATTCATAGAAGCTTTCAAAGTTCACTTCAAAGTCATTCCTGCTTGCTTCAATCTGAAAGTGACTAGAGTCGCAGAACCCTCCATGTCTTCCCAAGCTTGGACACGTCTAACAGGCCTTTGGAAAGACTCCTTGGTGGTGTACCTTAGCTGAGATCTTCTACTAACTGCTCCGGGGTGAAAGTCTTTCCATAGCTAATTCTTCCTCCTCATCCTGCTCCTTTCCCAGATTCCAAACCTGAGTTATATATTGATAGCCCTTGCTATCTGACCTTAGCTTTTTTCTTTATTTACTATGATAGGCATTTATGCATCGGTTGCATTAACTTATAGTTACCTTTTTATGTATTTAGTACAGGGTCTACAGGATCTCACCTACACGGATTGGACTCCTAGTGATCTTTCTAATTTCAGCCTCCCAAGTGCTGGGATTACAGGGGCACCCCACCATGCCCGGTGTCAGTTTCTGTCTCAGCGCAACCTTGGGGCAGGACTGGCATAGTTACCAATTTTTCAGTGCTTTCGAAAAGATTCAAACTAACACAGTGATCATCTCATTATTTTAGGGAATATTCCAAGATTTTTTTCTTCTCTCTCTCTCTCTCTCTCTCTCTCTCTCTCTCTCTCTCTCTCCCCCCACCCCTTGGGTTTTGTATAACATATATAAGATTTATATCACTCAAAAGTAAGATATTTTAGCAGAAGAGCATGTTGTTTTGCTCTTCTATTTGTGCATCCCACTGGCTATTAGATCAGAAACTGTCTATTGTCTTCTGTCATATTCTCCTTTGGACAGAACTCTCTAAAATCTAGCATGCAAGTCTGACCTTTCTAGCCTAAATGCACTTTGAATTTCAGGCTACAAGGGAATTGTCAAATTCCCTACTCTTTATTTTCTACTTATATTAATAGTGTAAAATAAAATTTGCATTTTTTACAGGATGAAACAGAACCTTGTGAAAGCTTCAATCACCTAGAACTTATATATCTTTTTCACAGATTCTTGTATAAAAATTTATTTTTTAATTCCATGTTTCTACAATTTTTCTTTGAAAACAAACATAATACTTTATATTTATTCCCAGTGTATTTATTCCATTTAATTTGTTTTGGTCCATGTAATTCAAGAATCCTTTATCAAGTCCTCATTCTGTCATCTGATTTCCTAAGGTATCCTAAATTAGGTTCTTGTTTAAAAGCCACTGGTGACATCTCTGCTCCAGGAATAAATGTAGAACAAGATAGATTCTGTTAACATTCATTTAAAGATATTCTTAGAGATTGACATCAATGTTTGCTTTTTCTGCTCATATTTTTAAAATGCATGTTTATATCTTTGCATATTCCTTATTCTGAATATGAGGATTTATTATAACATATTTATAGATGCAAAAAACATGCTTCAATGTTATCCTACTCCTTATTATTCTTATTAAAATAAATGGTACTGGAAAAGGATACTAAGTCTTTTTGTGTTTAATCCTACTTTTCTACAATCTCAGCATTTTCTGAGAAAAATATAGATGCAACATAATAAAGCATACAACTATTAGCCACTTAAATTCATGTCCCCAAAACTCATACATTGGTCAAGTCATTCAAGAAATCCCTTTCCTTTGGCTAGTACAGTGCAACATATTACCTGGTAATTCTTCCTTTCTTTCTTACAAGTTTTACACCCAGTCTTTGAATTTCCATAGTATCTTACATAGTATCTTACAAAGTAGCTCTCAAGTACAAAAATTTTCTTGAAATAGCAAGAAAAATTCATGCTCTAACTTTCAGTCTGAAACCCTCTCTGAATGAGGTAATGTAAGAAGTGTGACATTTCTTATTGCAATATACTCAGAGAGCCACATATGTAAAAGTTAGTTAATTAATTAATTAATTAATTACTTTAGTAAGGGTCTACAGGGTACATAGATTGGATTTTTAGTGATCCACCTGTTTTCAGCCTCCCAAGAGCTGGGATTATAAGCATGCACCACCACACCCCGTCTAAATGGCCTTCTCAGAATGCCCCAGGGGGCGGGGCTGGCACTGAGGGCAGGGGATTGAACCTCTGACCCCTGTGTCTGCCTAAGCAGGCTCTTTAATCCACTGAGCTGTTTGGCTGGCTCTTTTAAAAGTTAATTGTGATCCGTCAATGTACAGTGTTCCTAACTGATTTGATGCTGAACGTGCTAGAGAAATGGAATTGTAAAAGTGAATTTCTCTAATAAATTTAGTCTTTCCTGACTCCTGCTCTCTAATTTGGTGAGAACTAAGCATCTCCTGATGTTGTGGAAAAACCTGGAGATCCAAGGTGTGAAGTATTTCAAGTTGTATCTGCATATACAATTTCTGAATATTTTCAGAAGACTACTATGGCTTGTATCTAGAAGTTCCTCTAAAGCCTCAGCTTTGGAAGGCATCTGTGATACTAGATTAGTCCACAGATTGCTTTAGTGTAGTCCTGGGTGTGGCTGAATGGACTCACCTAAAACACCACAGGTGTGTGTGACACTGTCCAAAAGGCTTGTCACCAGAATGGGAGATGGAGGAAAAAGGAGGCTCACTGAGTCTGCTTGCGCCCTCCTGCCTGCCCTGCCCTGGACTGATGTTCTTTGTCATCACCCTAAGTCTTGCAGTCCTGACTTAGACTGAAACAGACTTTGGGCTGAAACCTGTACAAACTGAAATAGAATAAATAAACCTTTCTTCCTTTAACTTCAGGATGTCAGTTATTTTGTCCCATTAATGAGGAAACAACTAAGACAAAGGAGAAATATAATGAGGACTGGGTGCTCTTAGAATCTCTGGGAAAACTAGTAAAGAAAAATGATGAGCTCCAGACATGCACAAACAATCTAAATCTTTCTAAATGTGAACTCAAATTAACAAGGAAAAATAAGGAGCTCAAAAATTCAAATTTCCAGCTCCACATGTACATAAAACATCAGACTACAGTAGTAAAACTCTCTGATATGACATTATTATCCAGATACTGCAGCCCAGTAGCAGATTAATTATATCTGAATGCTTCCATTGTGGGAAAGGCAGTGCTTTGTCCTTTCTGGAATAGACATTTGTTCTGGGTATGGAATTGCCCTTTTATGTATAGTGCTCCTATCAAAGCTACCATCCTTGAATCTGTCCACTGTCATGTTATCCTACAAAATAACACTTTTGAACAAGGAACACATTTCCTGGACAATGTGCACATGCTGATGGAATTCCCTGGTTTTACCATGTGCTTCACTATCCAGAAAAAGTTGGATTAGTAGAAAGTTAGTATCGCTTTTGAAGATGAAATTACAGGGACAGCTAGGTGGTAATACTTTGCTGAGCTTCAGAAGAGATTTTCAGAAAGCCGTGTACCATTTGAGCCAACATCCACTATATGAAAGTCTTTTCCTTAGCTAGGTTTCACAGGTCCAGGAATCAAGAGTGGAAGTGGGATGATTCCACAAACCATTAACTCCAGTGATACATAGTATGCTCTGCTGGCCAGAAAATCTTAGTTTCAGAGTCTGGAAGGCTTACATCAGGCAGTACAGCAGTGATTCCTTTGAATGGGAAGCTAAGAATTTACCCTGATCATTTGGACACCACATCGCTCAAAGTAAGCAAGCTAAAAGTAGAGTTGCTATGTAGCAGAGGTGACTTATCTACCACTTGAAAATGGGACTATTCTTCCACCATAGAGGAAAGGAAGAAGATCTTTGGAGTCCCAGTGTTGCTATGTCCTACTGTTGATGGCAATAATATACTGAAAGAGCCAAATCCAGGAAGGGTGGCCAGTGACCCAGAATGAACAGAAATAAAGATGTGCGATACCCTGTGAGTTAAAGGATCAAGAACTACTGAGACACTTGTTGATCATTAATAGAAACAAGGATTGCAATTGTAATTTTTCTCACATAATTTGTTGATATGTTTGTGCATAAATGGATACATTAGCAGGTACCATTTTTGCACTGAAACAAAATCTTAAACTTGATATTTCTTCTTAAGTATTGGGACATTTATATGATAAAGTTTAAATTACAAATGTTAGAAGAACAAACATCATCCAAAAGAAATGTCTTTCTTTTTTTCTATTGTGGGAAGGAAACTAGTGCATTGCTATTTGAATGCAAGGTGTTTGTATCATTTTAGACTAATCATGAGCTTGCTATTGTATTAAGAGACTATGTGGCACCAATTAAATGTGATATGTCAATCTGGATTGATTAAGAAATGCCTCACAGAAGAGTAGTACACAGCTCAGGGTGAGTCTATGGATAATGAACATCAAGGAATCAAGTTGAGGAAAGAACAAGCCTGTGTAGAGATGCACCGAATGGGCTGAGGCCTGGTGCAATAAAAGGGGAAGAAGGAAGCCTCCTTTTGTGTCTCTGCCTGAGTCAGTCCTTGGTGCTGCCTTTGCACGTCCATCCAGTTCCTCTGGCCTCTCGCGAGAGACTGTGCAGACTCCCAGCACAGGCCTCTGACTCTTCCCTGAGGATTCACCCCAGCTCGGGAGTGAGCTTCACTGCTTCCCACTTTGGCTGGATTCTCTGACTCTGTTACACAGATGTCACTTTGCACTTATCCACCCCTGATTGGCACACAGCCATTGTGAGCCCACTTAGCAAACCATTTATATACAATATATATTTCATAGTAAATCTGGTTTTCTAATGATCTTTAACTGATGCAACATGTGTCCAATAATTAAAATCAAACTCTATTGTTTCCCACATAGCAGATCTTCATTCCCTCCTACTTTATATGCTATGCATTACAAGGAGCTACTCTTTGGATTGATTCTGATCCATCCAAAACAAAATGAGATAAAAAGAGGAAACACATGGAAATATAAAGGCATAAAGCAAACCATGGATGGCTCCAGTAAATATATATATATATATATATATATATATATATATATATATATATAT
>NDGM011044995.1:0-13828 GCA_002564305.1 Octomys mimax | reverse complement strand
CTGAGTCACTCTGGGGGCAGAACCAATTGTGTCCCAGGGCAGGACCCCCACCAGCCGGAAGTGTACAGCAAGTCATCCGGGCCAAGTTGACACAATGTATCAGCCACTACAATTAGAAATCCATTTTCCTCTGGCAGTCTCTGCTGGAGGACCCCCCCTTCAGAGGCAAGGCACTTTCTCTCCTTGGCCACTGTTATATCCCATCCCTGTCCCTTGGAGACATGAAGCAGGCCGAGGCTCTCCTGGGATTGTGCAAGACTCTTGATTTGCTACTTTTCCCGCATCAGCTGCTAGATCCTATTAGTTAACAGTGCCCACTCTCTAAGAAGAGACTAGAGGGCTGGCCAGATAGCTCAGTGGATTAAAGCACCTGCTTAGGCAGATACAGGGGCCAGGGGTTCGATCCCATGCCTGCAGTGCTGGCCCTTCCCCCAGGGTGCACTGAGACAGCAATTGAGACTGGCCATGGTGATGTGCATACCTGTAATCCCAGAGTTTAAGAGGCTGAAAAACAGGAAGAATCACTGCAAGTCTGATCTGTGTAGTGAGACCCTGTAGACCCTGTACTAAATACATTAAAAGAGAGAGACTAGACTACACAAGTCTCGCAAATCCCTTTCCATGTGTTCCTTCTATTCTTCTACTGCTAATGTTTCATGCTAAGTAATCAAATATTATTCCTCCATCAATTTATTTATTCAAAAATGTTCTCAACTTCTGTTTCCAGCTGTTTCCTCTGATCCATGGAGTTCCAGCAAGCCAGATAACTCCTTCTCAGCCCTGCTTGTTTCTGCTTCATTGGCTCCAATTTTTTTCAATCTTCTGTAGCCTTCAATCTTTATCTGGAATTTTCTCCAGCTTGCTGAACTCTGAATGTTCAATTCCATCTATCCTCCCATTCAGCCCATATCCTGTACTTCTTCTACAGCAGTTCCTGGCTCCCTAAGATGGTGCAGTGTAACATTCCTGCTTGCAATCAGACCACTGGCCTGCACCTTTACGGGCCTCCTCAGTCCTCATAGTTCACAGCATTTGAGCCTCAGGGAGCCTGCACTCCTATCTAATTCACCACCCACAGCTGGTGAGCTTAGTGCCTGGCAGAGAATTCTGAGCATTTGCATAATAGACGAAGAGCAATTCTACTCAGAGCTCACTGTAAAGAGGACAGCAGGGTGTGGCATGCATTTAAGCCCCTCTAGGATACCCATAGCTGTTCTCAGTGGCCAGGTCATGCATACACTTGCTAGAAGAATCGCTCACGTAAGCTTTACCCAGCGTTCCCTTCCCTGTCAAGTCCCACACAAATGTCCAGTGAGAGAATGCTTATGTATTCCCCATGGGTTAGCAGCTTCTTTTTTATAAACCCAAGAGGTTTTATCTTTTCTTCCATTTAGAATATTACACATAACAACTTAAATTATTGGTCCTAGGTTCTTGTCACAATAAAGTTCGGAGTCTGTTTTTACTTGACTACAAAGACTAGAGGGTAAGAACTCTTAGCCATTGTGCCTCATAGTATGAAATCAAGGTTTTATTAACAAATACCCTTCATTTATTTAAGAATTTATTTAAATATTGAATTCTAGAGCTAGGCTGCATCGCTATGATTTTTAGTAAGGTTGCTAATTTTTACCCATTATAAAGTCAATGTGTTTTCCTCTAAAATGAGAAAACTAACAACAGAATATATTGTTTAAGTATATGGAAACAAATTAAATTCCTTATCCAATTTATGCAGCTAGTTAATAGTATAGTCCAAACTATCTACATTGTGAATCGAATGAGCAGAAAATAAAAGCATGTTTGAAAATGATCTCCTATACCTAGCTGGGGCAGCTAGGCAAGCATGCCCTGAAGCAGACTACCATTCATTCAGATTCTCAATTAGCATTCTTGACAGCTATGTGCTGAATGCCTGGGGCACACACACAAAATTTCCATCTTCACTGCTTATTGTTTTATTCCCAAGGTTAAATGAGATTTTTTTTTCTTTTTATACAGCAATCTTTACACCACGTCCATTCCCTGCACTCTCAGCCCACAGCTTCTTCTATGTCAGCCAGCCACTTAAGTAAAAATAAATGAATAACAGTAACAGTTTCCTAGTAGAGGATAAAACATCTGAGTCGAAACAGTGCATGGATCACCCATAACCACCCAGCTTAGTCACAGAAGCCAAATTGGCAATTTAGAGAGCCAAACCCCTGTTTTGGATCCGGCCTGTTCCTGTTTCGGCTGGCCCAGCCAGGCTCCGTTTCCAATTCCTTGAGGATGTGAGGTCCTTTCTAGATCCGTTCTAGGCACAAACCCCTAAAGCACAGCTTCACTCCCGGCAGCAACCTGAAGCCTCTAAGCTGGGGGCTTCTCTTCTCTTCTATTTGCGTCTATCACTGGACTGCTATGGTATTCAGCCTTCTCATCCCTGAGATTCCCAAGACTTGAGACACCCAAGGAGCACGGTCTAAGCAGAAAGAGGCTTTAGTTTAATCATGGCTCAGTCTCTGGTCAGCTTCTCTCAGCAGAAATGTCAGGGTGGGAGTGTGTGGCAGAGCAGAGGTGCACAGCTCACCATGGCTAGGAAGCGGAGTGGGGCAACAGTGCCAGAGAGAAGCGGGGAGTGCCCACACCGGATCCCAAGGCCACACCTGCCTGGCACACCCAGACACTCTAGAACTGTGTTCACCCATCTAAAAGGTGGACCTCAAACTCAGCCAAGTCAAAATTCTAACTGCCAAACTCTCCTACCTGCCTGTGCACACAGAACATCTCTCTCAGCCAATTCCTGCCCCTTCTGTTCATAATTCAAATGTCATACCTGACTCTTAACTGCTCGCATAAGGATGCACTAACTAATGTTTTGATGTATTGTTTTGTCCTGCTGTCCTCTCTCGCACGTGGGCAATGATGCCCTTGCCTTGCTTCTTGATCTGTCTTTCCATTCTTGATCTACTGAAGATAAGAGGAAGGCTCCTTTTAGATCTAGTTCCCAAATCTTCGTGTTGCTAAAGTAAGGGATGCAGAGGGAAACAAGCCAATGTACTTTGTAATATTGTACCTTTTGGTAATGCAACTTGTCACAAAGTACAGTGAGAAAATAGGGGAAAGTCACTACATTCAGAATGTCAATCACTCAAGCATAAAGCAAATGCAAGGTGAGTGTTCCTTAAAGCAAGGTTCAATGAATCCCGGCCTTATAATCATCTGTGGAAATGCAAGGGTGGAAGGCTGCCTCGTAAAATAAGTATTCTTGGGGTCTGCTCTGGATTCACAACCAAAATCTCGGAAGATCTACTAGGAATTTGAGATTTTACAAATGTCCTATTCCTCTTTTAGAGTACGTTCATCTTAAAAGAACTCTCCTGCAGATATCTCTGCTATGGCTTGGATGTCCCCTCCAAAATTCATGCTAAAATTTAATTGCTACTGTAACAATATTGAGTTGTAGACTTGTAAGAGATGATCAAATCAAGGGGGAATTAAAGTCATTACCAGCGAAGTGTAGTTATTAAGAGAGAAAGAGAAAGTTTTTGATGACTTACACCCTATTCTCCCCTGGGTGGAATGTGTTTCCTCATCCTTCTCCTGTATCTTCACACAGCCTTAAGCCCTCGCACAAAACAGATTTCTTGCGCTTGCACTTCCTGGCCTTCAGAACTGTGAGTCAAATTAACTTTGATGGCTTAAAATTTACCTAATCTCTTATATTCTGTTACAGAGGCACAATACAAACTAAGACATTCTGGCATTCTAGTTATTCTTTACACCTATTGCATTGAGTATCTAACATCCAGGTTTATTCTATCCTCAATTTTGTGTTTAACTTACAGTGTTATAAGCACTAAAGTTGTAGTAGTGATTGAATAGACAAATTGTTTCCCCATAAATACTACACTCTGGGTGTGAAGAAAAAGATTGAGATTCTCACAGTGTGACAAAAAATAGGTGAGAAGTGCCAGTTACTTTCTGGGGAACAAAGATTTTAAATACATATACATAGTACGCTTATGTATTTTATAAATATTTCAATATACACATAAAGTAAAATAAAATGAGAAAATAACAATAGCTAGAACATTTGGGTTTTGCTCTTTTAATTTCATGAATGTGCTTCAGATTTTTACTTTAAATTTTTCCATAAATATTTCAGAATATTAATTTTAAAACCCTAGATATAAACTATCAAAGTTTTTCTGCTCTTGCTACCACAAGAATGTTAAATAACAAACAATGTCAAACATATTCTTGGTGGAGATCATAAATCTTAATCTGCCCCATCAGAAAAGCAGCACCACGAGGAAATGTGTAGGTTGGCATGCAGGCACTGGGGCAGGTGCCCAGAACATACACAGGGTGGACATGCACAACCATCCTATGCCGCTGGCCTAAGCCAGACACTTACTACTGTGTCACCCCCATGCTGCTTCAAAATTGTTGAGTTGGTTGACATTCAGCCTTCCACTAAAAATATCTGCAGAGAGTCACAGTGAATGCCTCTCTAGATTTAAATAGAAATTAGAGGAGGGGGGATTAAAGGCATAAAAGCATCTGTGAACCAAGCTGCCAGCTTAACTCACCCTCTTTGGTCTTGCACAAAGACATATTTCATTTGAGAGTGTGCGAATACGTGTGACCAACACGAAAGCTGGGGATTTTTAAATCAGCCAGCAGTCTGGGGGCCCTTTCAACTGTGTTCCTGCTTCCCAGCCCTCTTGGGGATGGTTGGGAGCAGGTGTGAAGTTCCAGTTTATTAGCGAGTTAAGTCAGTGTTGCTGCGTACTTTCGGGGGCCTAATACACTGGCTAGTCTTCATGAATACAGACAGGCGCTGCCCCAGGAAGACATATGTAATCTAGAAATACTCCCATTATTGCTGCTAGAAATAGCATGTGTCAGGCACTGCACTAAGTAATTTAAATGCATCATGATGTTCATTACATTTTTAAGAATATGTATTTTTTCCTTTACTGATAAAGAACACTAAAATTATAGCAAAAAGAACACTAAAATTGCAGTTGGCATGAAGATCTTCACTGTATCAAAGAAAGGCTGAGGGTCACCTTCTTCATGCACGAAGTTCAATTTCTCACTCTGTTCACAAATAGAGCTTAAGATTTCTACCATATCTGTCTGCTGAGTACAGTATGACACAGGAGATTTGATTACCCACAAAAAGTCCTCAGAAGCCTACAATCTCTACTACGGGAGGTGGGATGTTAACATTTATTTCTACTGGGCTTGGGAGTATACCGGAAGGAAGAAAACAGAATTAGAATGACTATGACTTCTTAAAGTTATTTGGTCCAATCTCTTAATTTTTAATTTAAAAAAATCTGATGCCCAAACACATTCTCTTATTTTGGATGATCTCTAATATTTCCTTTTGTATTGAAGCTTTGTTCCAAACATTTTGGTTTTCTATGCATGATAAGTCAGGAATATGACTCGTCTGATATTCTGGTCCTCTTTACACTCTTTCCTCTCATCTCCGGTTCACAGAGCTGTGAGACCTGGGAGGCCAGGGCTCCTGTCAACCTTTCTGTAAACCCTAGTCATCGGGGTCATACCCATACCTCAGAACCATGCAATTAGAGCTCTACTGAAGCCAAGTAAGATTGATTTTATAACTTGGAGGTGTTGAAGTTTGGTGCTACAAAAATTTCACTCAGTACTGGAATATGATAAAGGACTGTAGATGAAAGAAAATACTAATACTGAATTTCTATTATCCTGACATCTGTTTGTCTCATGCCTATACAACTATCAAAAAGGAAGCTTTTTCATTCATAATTGTTATTGGAGATTAAAATGTAAGCTGTTCACATACAGATTTCTAAACATTTTGACCCCGTTTGTAAAAATTTATAAAGTCTTTTTCTAACATTTCTTCACTTATTTGATAAATCACAAGGGACATGGATATGGCTCAACGCCATATGCACCTGCCTGGCAAGCTCAAGGTCCTGAGTTCAATCTCAGGCACCACACACACACACAAAAAAAAACATGATTAAACCACAAAAGTTGCATGACGATAAATTCACCAAAGAGAGCCACACAACGGAGCCAGGCTTCAGGAAGAAGACTGAAAATGTCCTCAGAAGACTCAGAACAGGCTCAAGAACTGTCCCCAAATATTTGAAGGCCTGTGATGGAGGAAAACCAAGATTTGTTCTTCTGTTCTCAAAGAACAGTAATGATAAGAGCTCTATTTATTATTAACTTCCCACCAGTATCAGGCACCACGCGAGCACTTTGAATGTATTATCTCTAATTTTTGTATCAACTACAAAGTGGATAAGGTTATGCCATTTAATAAATGAAAAGGAGATTACATAAAATGATTAAGCTACTTACACAAAGTTATATTCTTAGAAACTTAGATGGTGGTTCTAATCTACCTCTGTGAGTGGCAATTCTACTCTTAAGTTCTTCAAACCAAAAACCTTGCGGTCACCTTAGAGTTTTTCACACCCTATCTCGACACCTTCAGCAGATTACATCTGCCCTACTTTCAAAATATATTCAAAACCTGACTACATCCAGCACCTGTGCTGCTGCCATCGTCCTTTACACCCACCCATAACATTTATTGCACAGTGCACCCCACCCATATTACATATGGCATAGCCCCCTCCTAACTGCCTTTCTAGCTTGTGCACCTAGCCCTTGGTGGTCCCTCTCAAACAACCTCCAGCCTCAACCTTGAAAGACAAAGTTAAAGCATAGCTCCTCCACATAAAAGGACCCAGGGACCTCCTAGATGATATGAATAAGAGCCTGGGTTACTGTGGAGATTCCCCATACAAAAATCTCCCCAGGCTGGCTGGTGTCTCTGCGCGGCGCCCTGCTACGGCATGTGTGCTGGCTCTTGGCGCTTGCTGCACGCTTTACCTGGAATACTCCTCTCAGAACTGCCTGCACTGCTTCCCCACCTCCATCTCTGTTAGCACAGCATTTGCATCATCACCTCAGAAGTGCTTTCTAGACCACCTAGTTGCAACTTGTCTACCCGGCTTTAATTTTCCAAATAGCATTTATTACCAAATAATACATCATACTTCAGAGAAGGAAAAAAATAGTTGTTTATGGCTATGTTTTCTTCTCATCATCAAGTATAAGTTCTAGAAGAGCAGGGTTCTTTTTGCTTACTTCTGCTAGTCTAGCACCTAAAGCAGTATCTAGTACCTATGGGTCTCCCATAAATGTCTGGTGCAGAATGATCATGTCCAAAACATAGGCCCAACTGACCGAAACTGCCTTGAAGAGAAGCATTGTAAAGGTAGTTTGCCCAACAGTATGGGATCATAAAATGTCAAAGTTAAAAAACACTCCAGGGTTCCCTCATCTTCTGTTCCAGGAAGGACAACTTGGGAAGTAGATTTTCTTCCAGTAGCTTCAAAAGTCTAACCGAGCTACATGAAAACAAAATGCAGAGCAGTGCCATATGGGGAAATGTCTGGGAGGAAGAGAAGAGGCGTTAAAATTCTAAATTTAAAAGATCTTCCAAGTCAGGAGTCTATCTGAGATTCTCATACTTGTCGGATCTTCAGCCGAGCTCATTTCCAGGGGCCATGACATCCGCTCCAGCTCTGAGCTGTGTTTTAGGATACACAAGGTCCTGGCATCAGCTACCTATAAGATCAGGGAGCCTCTCTTCCCTGCATGAGGGCAAATACTGGGATGAGTGAGTGAGTATCTCTGTGGACCCCAGACCTAGGTAACGGGGAAGGTAGGAACCAGAGGAAATATTGGCAAGAGTCATAAGTGAAGCACCTGGGGCCTGAAGTTACCTTTCTGTAGAAGACATGGTTCCCGTTCCTTGTCTCTTCCATAGCATGACTAGGTTATCCTAGGGGACATCACCAGGACCTTTGCAATTAGTAGATGTTTCTAGAAGATGTTATATCTGATAATTCTTCCTCCTAGCTAATACTTCGTATGTGATACCAAATTTTCTGCACATATGTAGTACAGTCAAACAAAAATGGTGCTTTCACCTATAATATAGTGTGTTTTACTCAAGATTTAGAAAGCATTGAAGCTTTTTATTTTTCTAAAGGAAGGCACAAGTATTCAGAGAGAACAGCACCTTTGCTTAAGAAACCATGCGTGGTTCTGGCTCCCAATTAAGCTTTCTCATTTTTACAGTCATGGCTATCCAAATCCAAAGGTTTTTGTCCTAGCAGAGAATATTAAATACAATTGTCCTCTGGTGCTGAACTGAAGCAGAATTAAAAGTCTGAAAATTATGTTTCATCCCACAGGGCACAAGATTCCTTTTGAAGCTGACCTGACTCACACATCAAAAAGTGCATTGGCTGTGAGAGATAACTAATTGATTTCAGGGATAGGGTTTTTATTTTTATAGACCTGAAAAATTTGTTCTAAAAATAACTGCAGGCTTCTTGAAATTACCACTTTAGCTATCCTGTTTATTACACCTAAGGATCCAGCAAAGGGCAGAGTCTCCAATTTTCTTTTGCTCTTATCTTCAAGCTGAAGATAAATTATCTTAAGAGTAAACTTGAACTTTGAATGAGAGGTAAAATGTGAACACGGACAGAGATTCCGCATGGAGCTACACGAACCGCTGAGCTAGTACACATTCTACAATGCCATAAACTCCTTGTTGTAAATAAAAAAGAACGAAGATATGAATGAAAGAAATGTTTTCAAAGCCTAACGGTACTAAGCTGAGACTTGAGGACACTTTGAATCTTCTGGCCTATGATTTAAATGTAGTAGATGTTAAATTGAAGTCCCACAAGGGCAAAAGTATTTTTTCACAGTTGCTTATAGACTTAATTCTTTGAAGAGTCATACGCTGTGAATAAGACAGGTTGTAGAATATAGATATAATATCTAATTGTTTGAAAGATTTGTCCCCTCATGATACCTAGTAAGTTTTTAGTAAATCATTCTGGACTAAGGACTGGTATTATCTGTGCTATTTTTTTTTTCTCAATTGTTCACACTGATACCCATCATATATCAGAAAATTTATTCTGAAAAATTTCCAACATATTACTTTTGAACATATTTCTGGAAATGAGTAATCTATTTTTGAACACAAAATAGATATAGAAATACTAGCAGAAAGAAAAGGTATCATTAGGGCTTAGATTTAATTTCAGCACAGCAGGAAGAGTCCAAGGACAGAGGTTCTAGGAAAAGTGTACATGGTTCAACCTTAACCATTTGCTGCTGAAATCTTATCCAGTCCCGAGGTCCATGTGGCTTTCCAGCGAATTGCGCTGGCTCTCCTACAAAGCGGCTGGGAAACAAAAGGACTCTATTCTTTACGTCAACAAATCTACCATAGTTAGGTTCCTTTGACTTTCAGAGCATAGAAATCAAAGATACGTCACGTTTCTATGGCAGAGATTTACACAAAAGGAAGTTTTGGCAACATCCGAGAAAGATGATTCTAAAACATCTGCTAAAAATTCAACCACTTGGACGGACACAGTTGAAGGCTGTGACTATAACTATGACTAGCCACCTTCCCAAGATAATTTAGCATGTACTTTTACCTTAACCAGAGGTATTGGGAAATAGTATCTAAATCTGAAGTGCTAGGTTTTTGTTTTGTTTATCCAAATAAATTCTGTGAAAGAGAAAAAAATGCTACAGCCTTGTGTATGAATCATTGTCTTATGTTTACAGTTAACTGCCTTCCTGCTCCCATCTAGTGACTCTAGTCTGTCTTCTCTTGGCGGGATCGGCATGGTTGTAAGAGCAACAAAGAGCACCACTTCGTCCATCATCAATATTCCCCTTCCCAAAGTAGGCTCACATCAAACACATTGCAAAGACAACATCCTCCTAGAACCTTTGTGTTTTACACACAGAGACACACCCCATATGCATAATATACACAATTTATATTATTATCATAATGAAAATTAGTACCATTCTTCCGTAATCAAGCTGGGCTTTATTGAGCTATCTGGCAGTCAGCCCCTCTCAGGGTAGATGGTGTGCACCTTCTTCCTTGTCAGCGCCTCTGTCGTTAGATGCTTTGCTCACACGTGGTTAGCAGGAAATTCTCAAGCCTGGAGTTTTCTTGGAAGTGTAGTAGTTGCCAGTTTCCTGCCGTTATGAGTTGTCCTTTCAGTCTTCAGTTCATTGCTTCTTGACAACTTACTCTTGTCGTGACTGTATTTTCAGAATGATGGTAGGTGACAGAAGCATGTTTAGTCTGTGAAAATCTGTCTGTTCTAAATGATACCTTCAGCAAAAACGTTAGAATATCTCATTTGTCAACACTAATTAAACAAATTACTTGCTTTGAAAGCTGGTAAATTATGGGAAAGGTGGAGTTTGCCAGAAGAAAATGCATGACAAACAACTCATTTATTTGGGAGAAAAGCTCTACTTTTAAAAAGAAGGCCAACAATATACGTAAAAGAAGACTCAGTTAATAAGAAAGTTACTGCTTTGTAGAAACTAATGAGAATAGTGATTTATGCAAGAATTATCATTATATGATAGTAAAGCCATAGATAAAAAGGTCTGAGGGGTTTTGGGATGCGTGTCTTGCCAGGGTACTACCACACAAATCACTTTCTGGTGGCTGAGCAGAAGGGAAACATTATAATGGGCAATTACTAAATTATCCCCCATCAGAGCAATGCCAAGACTGGGAAGCCGAGATGCTCTGTGTCCCCTCCTGTAAGTCAGCGGGGACCATGAAATCAGTTAATATGTGCTTTTTCCAAATTATCTCCACAAGGATGCAAGGTAGATACTGAAAGATAAGATATTCCATAAGATAAGTATCTTGCTCTCTTTGGAAGGTCAGAGCTATGCTAACTTAAAAAAAAAATTAATTGGCACAATACGCAAAAGCAATTTGTTGTCCTGAAATAAATCTCAGCATGGAAAAGCCTGCTGAAAGCACATTTCAGGGACAATTTTAAGAATAATAAAGAAGGATTCCATAGTATATAATCATTAATTTTGTTAAGTATAAAGCCACCAATTTGCTAGGAAAATGTTCCCATTTCTTACTGATGCATGCTAAAGTATTTATGAGGTAGAATCACATGATGTCTACAATTGTCCTTAAGATACATTAGTGAACTACAAGAAAAGTACAAGTGAAACCCTTTCTTCAGAATAAGTAAATATAAGCAGGGTAAGATGTCCTCAAATGAAGTGGTTCCAGCCCATAATCGGCTGCTAAAATGTCCCAGCATGCTCTGCACTGGTGGTGTTGCTTTACAAGAGTAGTCTTTTTCATAAATTAGACACTCGGTTCTTAATTCACTGTTTTGTGGAAAACACAGAATACTCTGGAATGAAATTTTTGTTTCCATTTTCTTTCTTCTTGCCTTTTAAGAAAGTGGCTCTCAAAGTGTAGCTCTTATGCACACCAAAGTTTACAGCTACACAATTCGTGATACCTAAATCCTTGAAGCAGCCTGTATACATATCAACAGATGATTAGAGAAAGAAAATGTGGCGTCTAAATACAATGCAATACTACATGGCTGTAAAGAATGACAAATTTGAGACATTTGTAGAAAAATAGATGCGTTTGTAAAATATAATGTTGAATGAAATAAACCAGACACACAAGCTGAAATGTCATATGTTATGTCTCATTTGAGTGAGGCAAAGTAGAAAGAGAATAATAAAGGGTGGCTAGAACGGGAAAAGGGATGGAGCTCTTGCAATAGAGAAGTGAATCAAAGGAAGCAGGGTGAGGGGTGAGGAGGAGGGGAAGTGGAAATAAGAATAAAGGTATGTCGTGTGCAGGAACATAATATCCTCAATGAATGTAAGCACTGCAAGCCATAACACACGCTGAGACGAACAATAGCAACAAGGCTGTGAATCGGGACAGAGGAGCACAAAAAAGAAAGAAGCCATGCTATGTACATGGACCCCCCCCACACACACACACACCCAAGATGATTCAAAGAGCATGCGCTGCAAATATGCGCTAATAAGATTTAAAAAGCGTGATCCCTGAAGGACCACCAGCAGCAGCACCAGGTGATGCGTTAGAAATGCAAATTGCAGGCCAGTTCTAGCCAATCAGAAACGGGTGGGGCCCAGCGAGTTCTGTGGTCCCACCTTCCAGGTGACAAGCAACAACACCAGAGGCCAGGGCGCAGAAGCTCCACTCCCCGCTGAGCTGTTCGCTTTGCCTTTGCCGTGTTACACCCACATGGGAGATAAAGCAAGGCCAGATTTAAGATGGGTGCACACGTTTAGTTCTTCTCCACCAACTCCTTGTCCAAAGATATTGAGAAAGTGAATGTTGCATTACATTTGCAACACAATATTTTGGAGCATAAATGATAACAAACTTGTTTTAATCAGTATATTTCCCAGAGAACAGGATATATCAAGATCAAATATTGCCCAATTTATGGGCTAGAATTTCTAACACTTCATGACTAATGCCTACCCTGGAATAATTCACCTTCATCCAACTAATGGGAACTTCTCTTATTCCTTCCTACAATGTTCTAAATTTAATAGTTTTTTGTTTGTTGGTTGGTTTTTTTTTTTGTCTCTACACAGTCTTTATTTGAGGACTTGTGCTCCTGTATAAATGCTATGAAACACATCACATATAAGATGTGTAGAACACATCACATGTAAGATTCTGAGCCCTCAGAAAATGTAAGATTGTAATGCTGATCTTTTCCTACTATCACTAACAAGTGAGCGGCTGCTTTNCTCTGTATTTAGGACAAGGTCTACAGCGCCTTACTACGTAGATAGGACTCGTAGTGGTTCTCCTGTATTCAGCCTCCCACGCGCTGGGATTACAGGCGCGCGCCACCACGGCCAGTCTCAATCACCGTCTCAGCGCGCCCCGGATGGAAGCCCAGTCGCCAGCTCTGCCTAAGCAGGCACTTGGTCCGCTGAGCTATCTATGAGGCCGGCCCTAACAAGTGAGCGTTTTAAGAGGTTCCATAACATCATCATGTTCTAGTGGGCCAAATCCGAAATGTAAACTGCTGAGACTGATGTTCCATAGAACGCTACAGCCCCAGGACTTGTGCCAAAGCAAGATCATGTGGTATGGAGAACTGGAGGACTATCCTCCTGCAGAGGGCTGGGAACGCGTTTCGCTGTTTGGTTTTCATGTAAGAGAAGTCCGAGACTAACTGAAATCAGACATTCTTCACCATACCAAGTGCCTCATGCAAGTTTTCTGTTAAAGCGTGACCAGGCTGGTTCCTCATCCTGCTCCTTCAGTAATGAGAGTCTCTTCAGCTGCCCACCAGCCCCAGACACCACTCCTCAGGCCACGAGAACTTCTGGAGGACACCAGTGAGACAGTGCTCACCTCCCGTCCCTGCTGCACTCTTCTCTCGCAGCGCAACCCACTGACGGCGTCACAGACATCAATGAGGACGATGAACTCTGAGGCCAGCTACAAAGAGGGACAGAAAAAGAAAGGCAGTTCAATAATCTCAAGCAAGAAAATTCAAGTCAAGCATAAATCAATGAAGAGGAAAGTACACTCGCAGAAAATAAGCAAGTGAATCTGAGAGGGGCGCCGGGGAAATGAAAGAAAGGCCGTGATGAATGACTACACCTAAAAGAATTCATTGGAAAACTACTTCATTTTCATTCCTTAATATTCTATTTCTTCCAGTCCTTGAACACATAGCTATGTGATAAATTGTAGTAATGCCGTCCTCTCCACTGCTATAAACCCTTGAAAAAAGTCTCCACGTCCTAAATATTTTCTTTCCATCCATAATTCAAACTCACAGCCTGACTATGGGTACAATTTATCTCTTTTTCTGCTCTGTCTTTGAATATATATATATATATATATATATATATATATATATAT
>NDGM011044990.1:0-12950 GCA_002564305.1 Octomys mimax | reverse complement strand
GTCCACAAGTACATAGAAAAGCCCAGAATATCCCTAAACAGAAAGCATATCTGCTGGCTTTAGCCCTGCCGTAATCCTTTCTGAGAGCCTATACGTGCTGGACACTTCTATAAGCCTGAGATCACAGCACTCTGAAATCCCGAGGTAGACTAATCACCACCACATTTACAGATGATGATTTAGTCTCAAGTGTCAATTAAAGGCTCTACAATTTCACTGAAGTCTGTGTGACCCAAGTCCCTGACCTTTCCACACTAAGCCTCACAGCAGGGGATACAAATTGAGTCATTTTGAGTTTTATTAAATATAGTGAGTGGAAGCCAAATGGGAATTTGGATTTCCAAAGGAAGTCTGGGGTTTGAAAGGGGAACTAGAATAGTGCATGTCAAACTTGAATATGCGCATAAGTCTCCTGGGTATGATGTGTCCTGACCTGAGATGCAGGAGGCAGAGCAGATAGTATATTGTCCCAGTCATTGTGGCTCCTGGCAGAGACCTGAATAGCCAATAACTAACAATAAAAACTTGGTTTCTAATATTAGTACCACTTTACATAATTTCCTGGGATGGGGTTTGATTGAGTAGATTGACATACACTCATGGTTCTCAAACTGTGGTCCTTAGGCCAGCAGCATCAACATTATTAGAAACTTGTAAGAGATGCTGATTATTCAGCTCTGACCCAGACCTGCTGAATCAGAAACTCTAGGGTCAGGGCCCAAGAGTCTGAGATTTCCTTAGGAGATTCTGATGCACACTAAAGCTTAAGAAACACTGGTGTAGTAGAGGGAAAAGCCTGGGAATGGGAAGTTAATGATATAGAGGAACAAAACCTTCTGCTGAAATTGGAAAATCCACAGTCCAATTCTAGCTGTTTCCCTATTCATAAAGGGAGCCTGTGGCGGACTGACAACTTGTAACACCAAGGTGAACTGAACCAGCATGGTGCAGGGTTTGGAAGGCCCACCTGAGGATTGTTGCCAACTACATAAAAATGAGAACTGGAGAAGAAGAGAAACTGATGGGACCTGTTGGTTTTCCTGAGGGTGTTGGTTCTCTTGGACGAGTTTGTCATGATGGTTTTCCTGATGAACTCAGCTGTTTTCATCCTCAAAGGAGCTCAGGACCTTGTTGTCGCTGAGAATGGCTATGATTCACTTTTGGGACGCTCTGGTCTTTACTTTGAGCATCACCTCCTGGCTCCAGAAGGGAAGATGGTGCACTGTTCAATGTCCTGGAGAAGCTTGTCACACTGGTTTTCTGATATAGACTTGGCTGATTTCATTGTCAGAGGAACACGGGACTTCATTGTAACTGAGGATATCAATGGTATCTTTCAGGGGAGCTCTGGTTCTTAATTTGAGTGTTGCTTCCTGGCTCCAGTGCAGATTCCTCAGCCTCTTGGCACAGATCCTTCATCCTGCTGACACAGAATTTCTAAATTCCACCATTGATCATGGGATCTTTTTAGTGCAGATCATTGAAATGGGCCTGCATGAGATAATGTCATGGTCTCTAGGTCTTCAGTTGAACACATGGGGCATTGTTATGGGCTCTAGGTCTTCAGCTGGGCTCATGTAGGACATTGCTGTGGGCTATCGGCCCTCAGGAGGGTTCTTTGGATCTTTAGTGTGTCCACAGGCTTCCTGTATTTTCTTTATGTGACTCTTTCAGTGACTATTATAAAATTATTTTATAAATTATGTACCCTTATTGTTTCCCTTTGTAAAGCCCAAACTACAACAGAGCTCAAATCTCTATTGTCACTAAATAATTTGCATCATTAAAGTCAATGGTATTTTTGAGAGACAGCATAATATATGACAGTCAAAAACACAAATTCCAGACTACATTCTGGATACAAGTCCTAACTCTTATCTGTTGTCTTGGACAAGTCACTCCTTTGTCTTTTGTTTCAGTTGGGAGAATGATAGTGTACCTACCTGATGCTGTTATAAGGATTAAATAAGCTTATATTTGCACAATACTTAGTAGAGTGCCTGGCATCAAGTGTTATGTAAGTATTTGATAAATAAATAAACACACATACTATCAAATGCATATAAAATATATTGGAATCAACTGGGATGGAAAAATGAGAGTAGAAGGAACCTCAGGGAATGAACATCCCTGAAGTAAGAACCTGCTGCCAACTGGTTAAGATCAAGCAAATGTCCCCATCCCTCATGATCCCCCATCCTCACCCTAAAGGGTCCCTCCTGGTATAACCTGGAGATGTGTAAGGTACTGTCTGTCTGCAGTGATTCAGCATATGGTAGGCATTGTCTCCTGGAGGGAGTTGGATCTTTGCAAATTGTCTACTCAGATTTAAGACTGCAGCCATAGGTACCCCTGCCACCTCTCCGGACAACAGTGTGGATTCTGGGACTCTCACAGGGATTAGGAGCACAAGGGGATCCCAAGCAGAGAAGGAAGGGGGACTGGTATTGTGGGAAATGTAACTCTTACGTTTTTTATTCTTTTTTTGGTACCAGAAAATCGAACTTGGACCTCTCATTTGTCAGCCAGGCTCTCTGCCACTGAGCTATATTCCTGGCCCTGTACATTATGTAGTCAATTATATTGCAGTACACTTTACATACCACACAATTAAACCATTTTAAGTTGCCAATTTAATGATTTTTTAATGCATTTACTGTGTTGTACCGCCATCATCATAATCCAGGTTTAGGACAGTTTAGTACCCCCACACAAGAACACTTGTGTATATTTACAATTAGTTTGCCGTTCTATTCTCAACCTTAGGCAATCATGAGTCCACTTTCTTCTTTATATGGCTATTTTGGACATTTCATAGAAATTGAGTCATATCCTATGTGGCCCTTCCCATTTTACTTTTTTTTTTTTTACTTAGCATGACGTTTTTGAGGACCAATCATGTTCAAGTATGTGCTGTTTTATTCTTTTTAATTGATCAACAGTATGCTGCTGTTCATAGCCATCCCATGGTTTGGCTATCCATTCACCACTGATGGATACTGGAGAAAGTGGATGGTTGATTTGTCTTTTGTGAATTACATCTTTCTTTTTCTTGTTTTTGAAAAGGAAGTTATCCTTCTGTGAACAAAATTCACCAAGCTAAATTTGGATTTGTTTAGTTATTGCTAAGATATGTGCATATTTTAGAAAATGAAGATTTCTGTTGTTTTCTGTTTATACCATTGTTTTTCTTTATATCCTGAGTACTCTCATTGCCAAGTGATTTGGAAAATTTCAATCAATTTCATTTTGTGAGTTTGATTAACAAGTACTTCCACTAAGAAGGACCCTTCCACTTTCTGGGATGAGGATTATAGATGGCACCTAGTGAATAAAAATAAATTCAACCTCCAAGTAGCAGTACATCATTAGTGGGGCAGAATGTTGAGCTAATGGCATTAGGGATAATGGAGAATGGGGTGTCGAATGGGAGACAACATGTTTTGAGGGCTTTGAAGTATGGCTCTAATAGACTTAGCAGGAAAGGTTTTGCTACTGAAAAGTCCAAGCCATCCCCTAGCTTTGTGGAGAATTACCATAGCCTTTATTTATGAGCTGGGCCCAGAGGTCTGACAGTCAGCCCTTCCAGACTGGCTTGTACATGATCTAAATACTGCTACTAAATCTAGCCAACTCAGGGTCTCAAGATGGGGTAGCAGGAGAGGGACCATGACTCCAAGAGTTACTAATAGCAGGGGGATGCTTGGTATCATTGTTATTCATTTTGGTGCATCAGCAGCTAATGATGGCCATTGGTCAGCAGCAAGATGCCAGAAAGGATACCACAGAATAGGCTGAGAGAGACTAGAGGCCTAATTTTCTTCCTATTCCATGCAATTTGCTCCAATGATGTTGAAGTAATTGGCAACAAAAAAGATCCCAGGGGCTGGGGAGATAGCTCAGTGGTCTAAGTACCTGCTTGGCAAGCACAAGGTCCTGGGTTTGATCTCCAGTACCCCCCCAAAAAAATGAGTAGGAAAAAGAAATCATTTTAAGGGCCAGCCAAATAGCTCAGCGGATTAAAGTGCTTGCAAGCAGGTGCAGAGGCTGGGGGTTCAAGCCCCAGGCCTGCCATGTCAGCCCCGCCCCCAGGCATGCTGAGACAGCGATTGAGACTGGGTGTGGTGGCACGTGCCTATAATCTCAGCTCTTGGGAGGCTGTAAACAGGCAGATCAGTATAAGTTCGATCTAGTGGTGGGACCCTGAACACCCTGTAGACCCTTCCCTATAATACAAAAAAAAAAAAATCCCAGTCACAGGGGATTCATATATAACTTGGTTTATTTATTTTTAAATAAATCACAATAATTATGTATTAGTTTCTTTTGTCTTTTTGAGATAGGGTCTCGCTCTGCAGTTCAGGCTGGCCTTGAGCTCACTTTGGAGCCCAGGCTGGTCTTGAATTCTCAATGATCCTGCCTCAGCCTCCTGAATACTGGGATTACAGACATGTACCACGACATCCAGCAGTGTACTAGCTTTGATGTACAATCAAATGTATGCACCATGCCAGCAGAGAGTAGGTGCTTTGTAAATAGAAGCCATTATATTGTGCTTATATGTGTTGAGTGTTTAGCTTGTAGGCCTCATGGAACCCAGGTTCTGTCCACTCATTAATTGAGTCCTCTCTTCAACACATTGTTTTTGAATACCTACTACATAGCACCAATTGTTTTGAATACAAAGAATGCAATGATGTATAAAATAGATTCTCTACCCTCAAATTTTTAAAAATCTAGTTGGGAAGTTAATTCTAGAAGGCTAGATGTCAATGACTTTGACAAAGAGTTTAAAAGAAAGCAATCCTTGTACCTGGAGTCAAAGAGGGAGCAAGTATCATAGAACACACTCCAAACAAGGTGATGTTTGAGCTTGGTTTTGAAGGATGGGTAAGAATTTGCTAGGTAGAGATGGCAGCAGAACATTTCCAGAGTCCTTTTTTTTTATTATTTGGTACTAGGAGTCAAACTCAGGACCGTGTGCTGGCCAGGCAGGTGTTTATGCCACAGAGCTATCTCTCCTGCCCCCTTCCAGAGGACAAACTGAGAAATGGCACAAGCCTAGTCACAGGGTCTATTGTGTTTGGTGAACTTAACTATCCTAGTAACTATAGGGTGGGGATGAATTTGTGTGGTGGAAGGGTTGACAGGTTATGAACTGGAATTATATTTCAGGGTGGAACTTCGTGAGTCTTCAAATGGCATTTTAAGGACATTTAGCTGAGCAGGGCAGGCAAAAAGAAAATATAATGAGTTTTGGGAGTAGTAGTATGACTATTTTTCATGAATTAATAAATGTTTTCCATTTTCTAGGCATGTGCCATCTAGTAAACATAACCTGGCTGCCAAATCTCTTGAGAAAAATAACTTATGAGAGGTTTAAAACTCAATAGGAGAGAACTCTCATGGACTCTGGGAAGCCTGGGGCATTCTGGTGAACTGTGACACATGGGCTCCAGCACGTACGTGTGACAGCTGTGCTGACCCCAGTCCAACCACCTGAGCACATAGAAGGATGCTGGGCAGGCTCGGGATCCTGGTGAAACAGGTCTGTGTCCACCTCCTGCACAGAAGCTTTGTAGAGCACTGACCAATCACTTATACCAGTAGTGAGAGCCTTGGTGAGTTCACTGCAGCAGGAACCTTACTGACCAATGTTTCCCCACTCTCCCACCACTGCTGAGCCAGAAAATCACTGGGAGCTTCAAAAATGCCAAAATGCCAAAGGCAATCTCAATCCTCCAGTCTACCCAGAACAAGTCCAAGAGACATAGAACAAGTCCAAGGAAATAGAAGAATGTGGAAGTTGAACACTTGAAATTTCTGAAATGACAGCAACTGAAGCAAAGGGACAAGTCCATCAGGCTACAGAAGGAATAAGATCAGAAATAATCTCTCAGGTCAAGAAAGAAATGACAGCAATCATGAAAGAATTGCTCAGCACAGATAAAGAAGACATAGATAAAAAAAATAGAGGAGAATACAAAAATGATGGAAACACCAAGTGAACAAATATAGGAAAGAATTACAATGCATGAAACAATTCAAATAGATATCCTGGACATTAAGAATTCCATTGAAAGCTGGCAAAACTGCTTGAATGAAACTGAAAATACTTTCAGACCTTGAGTACAGTGATATTGCTAATGAATGTGAAAAAAAAGATCTCCTAAACTAACAAGGAACCAGGAAATAACAATTCAGCAGCTGAATACAAAGAAAAATAATATAAGAATAGTAGGTATCCACAAATGGTAGGAGTCAGCACAAATGACATAAAAAGACTATTTGAAGAAGTAATTGCAGAAAATTTCCCAAACATGAGAAAAGAATCTGACATACAGTATGTGAGACATTTAGAACTCCAAATAACCATAATCAAAATAAGTCTACACCTAGATATATAATACTCAAGATCCCAGAGGTTTAGCAAAAGAATAGAATATTAAAAGCTGTTACAGAGAAGAAACAGATCACCTACAATGGAAAGCTCATCAGAAACAGAGCATATTTCCCAACACAAACCATCAAATCAAGAAGAGCTTGGAGTGAAGTATTTCAGGTCCTAAAAGAAAATAACTTTCAACCCAGATTGGTATACTCTACAAAACTATCAAATTCCGTGGCAAGATAAGATTCTTCCATGACAAAGAACAACTGAAGAAATTAATTACCACCAAACCAACCCTACAAAGAGTACTGGCAGACATTCTATAAAGAGGCAAAAACAACCATAGCTTCAAGAATAACAACAGAAAGGAACTACCAAATAGAACAAGTAATTAAAAAGAGAGATAAAGTATGGAACCCATAGCAGAATAATATCACAAAGATAAGCCAATATATACCAGTTTTAACCATTAATGTAAATGACCTCAACTCACCAATCAAAAGAAACAGACTAGTAGAGTGAATTAAGAAAGAAAATCCAACAATAAGCAGCATAAAAGAAACATGTTTAACTCAAAAGGAAATTCATAGACTGAAAATCAAAGGATGGAAAACAACACTCCATGTGACAAGAACCCAGAAAAAAAGGGGTAGCTATTCTTGTTGCTGACAATATCAACTTCAAACAAAAAATGATTCAGAGATGAAAAAGGTTACTGCATAATTGTTAGGGGAAAACTGCAAGAGAAAGAGATAACAATTATAAATACATATGCACCTCATGTAGAAACACCCTCCTACATAAGAAAAATTATAATAGGCATGAAAAATCAAGTGATCAATAATAGAATTGCAATGGGTACTTTAACACATCACTGTCACAAAGAGATAGATGAACTAGGCAAAAAATCAGGAAAGAAATAACAGAACCAAACCAAACTCATAAACAAATGGACTTCGTGGACCTTTACAGAGTGTTTCACCTAGCAACAACAGAATATATATTCTTCTCAGCTGTACGTGAGACATTCTCCAAAATAGAACATATACTAACACAAAGAGCATTCTTAAGCAAATGCAAAGGAATCGAAATTATCCCATGCCTAATATCTGACAATAGTATAATGCAACTTGAAATTATTGACAAAGGAAAACACAAAATACCATAAACACATAGAAATTTACTGATAACCATCTAAACAGCCAGTGGGTCACAGAGGAAATTAAAAATCATTTACAATTAAACAAAAATACAGATACAACTTACCAGAACCTGTGGAATACAAAACTGTCTTAAGAGGAAAACTTATAGCAGTACATTTGCACATTAGGAAAATAGAACAAACCCAAATAAATGATCTTATGCTGCACCTCAAGCTCCTAGAAAAAGAAAAGCAAGTCAAGCCCAAACCCTAAGAAGGCAGAAAATTATAAATTAGAGAAGAAATTAATGAAGTGGACACAAACAAAATAATACAAAGAGTAAATGAATCAAAGAGTTGGCTTTTTGAAAGAATAAACAAAATTGATAAACCCTTATCAACAAGGAAAGGAAAAAACTCAAATTCATGCAACAAGGAATGAAACAGTTAAAAACACTACCAACTCTATAGAAATTCACAAGATCACTAATACTGACTTCCAAAATCGTTACTCTCACAGGATTGAAAATACAGAGCAAATGGACAGTTCTAACCTGGATGGGCAAAAACTGAAAGCCTGCACTTTAAAAATCAGAAACAAGGATGTACCTGTCTCCACTCCTATTTAATATAGTTTTGGAAACATTACCCAGAGCAATTAGACAACAGAGAGAAATATAAGTAATAATGATTAGAAAAGAAGAAGTGAAATTATCATTATTTGCAGATCAAATGATGCTCTACATAGAAGACCCCAAAACCTCCACCAACAGACTTTTAGATTTAATAACCAAATTCAGTCATGTAGCAGGATACAAAGTCAACACTCCAAAAATCATTAGCAATTTTGTACACAAGCAACAAATGCACTATGAGATAAATTAGGGAAACCACACCTTTCAAAATAACATTAAAAAAAGAGAGAAATATTTGGGACTCAATTTCACAAAGGAAGTAAAAGATTTATATAGAGAAAGTTACAGTATGCTAAGAAAAGAGTTTTAAGGGGATTTCAGAAAATGGAAAGGTATTCCCTGCTCCTGGATAGGAAGAACCAACATTGTGAAGATAGCCATACTCCCAAAATTGTTATATAGATTCAACGCAATCCCAATTAAAGTACCATTAGTATACATCACACATCTGGAGGAAACATTCCTAAAATTATTTGGAGCCAGAAGAGACCTGTAATATTAAAAGAAATCCTGGGCAACAGAGGAAAGGCAGGAGGCATCACAATCCCAGGTCTGAAATTATGCTATAAAGCTACTGTAATGAAATCAGCCTGGTACTGGCAGAAAGACAGACCTGAGAATCAGTGGAACAGATTAGAAGATGCAGACACAATTACAAACACACTCAGTCACCTTATCTTTGAGAAAGGGGCCAAACAGGCTCATTGGAAGAAAGATATCCTCTTTAATAAATGATGCTGGAAAAATTGGCTTTCCACATGCTGAAGGCTAAAATTAGACATATGTCTATCACCATCAACTGTTGGAAAGAATGCAGATGGTACAACCACTATGGAAATCAGCGTGTACATTCCACACAAAGCTAGGATTGGAGATCTCATTTAACCCAGCTATTCCCCTTCTGGGCATTTTTCCAAAAGAACTGGAAACATACCACAGCAATATATGTGCACCCGTGTTTATAGCAATGCAATTTGTCATAGCTAAATTTTGGAACCAAACCAAATGCTAATATGTTGAGGAATGAATAAAGAACAGGAGATATTTTTACACAATGGAGTATTGTTCAGCTACAAAAAAGGATAATTATTTTTTGCAATATGAAAATTTATTACTGATGTCTTTTCCTCATCAAAATGTATGATCTTGGTCTTTTCTTCTTACCTTTGTAGAGAGCCAAAAGAGAGAAATTGGCTACTTTAACAACCTTAAAGTGGACTCCAGGAGTGTCACCAACAGCATGACGTTTTTGGCCAAATCCAGCAACCAGAACGTCATCGTTTTCTTCAATGAAGCTCAAGCACCCATCATTGAGGACAAAAGCTGTGATTTTTCTTGCCGTTCTTGGTCAGCTGGACCTTTACGCATTTCCTGATGGAAGAATTGGGCCACTTGGCCTCAACCCTTACTTTTTCCAGCATGATCCCCTTTGCATGGGAAGCACCCCCGAAGGGGTTGGCCTTCAGGGCTGGGCTCAGATGGGCCTTCTTCTACTACTTGTTGTGCCACTTCTGGTCCCACCAGTGGCTACAGAGCTTCCTTGCAGTATGGAGGCCGTGACACTTGCCCATTCTGCTGGTGTGAGGGCCTGAGCAAAAGAAGAAAACAGGATAAATTTGAGGCTTTTATCAGTAAATTGATGCAACTAGAGATCATACTCCTAAGTGAAATAAATCAAACCTCTATGTGCAAGCATCACATTGTCTCCTTAGTGTAAGAACCTGAAAGAGTAAATAAAATCTGAAGGGTACAATAGATATTGTGAAAAGGGAATGAATCTTTTCAAAAGGAAGGAATTCCTGAGATGAGGACAGGAGAGGGAGTGGGGGAAAGATATATATATATATATATATATATATATATATATATATATATATAGTTGGTTTGGACAACTGTACTGTGGATTTCTGCTGGTCTGTGGAAAGAAGCAGTTAATGCTTCATTTTTTTTGTCTTCCTTTTGCAATTCTTTGTTCTTTTTCTCTTTTAATACTTTCCTTTTTTTATCTTTTCTTCTTTTTCTTCTAATTTTGCATGCATGTGTCTGGTAATATGAAAAACTAATTTGAAGACAACACTATGCAATGCATCAAATACTATGAAATTCATATTATTTTCTTTAGTGAAATCCTGTACCATTT
Organism: Octomys mimax; assembly: GCA_002564305.1. NCBI lineage: Eukaryota > Metazoa > Chordata > Mammalia > Rodentia > Octodontidae > Octomys > Octomys mimax. The sequence goes on along the minus strand of NDGM011044990.1, from coordinate 2,583 downwards.
GTAATTTTTCTGTTTTAATATTACTTTGCACTCTCTTTTAAAAAATCATTAGGAAATCCAGCAAATCACCTGAACCTCCACCAATGATTTTTTAAAGATCTATTGCAATAAACACCATTATAAAGAAGGCCTAGTACAAAATTTTCTATCTCTAAGCAGATGGCTCAGAAACACTGTGTTCTTTTTATCTAGTCACAGTAACTTATATACTGTAGATAACTCAGTGCAATAAATCCTATCTCTTTTCCCTGTTCATATAACAGTCCTTTTCTATAGGAAAAGTAACAGCTACCATGGAGTGACATTTACCACCATGAGGGAGCTGAGTTGAACTGCAGCTGAACTCCATTTAGTTTTTCTCATGAGCTGTCAATCTCTAACTATTCTTTGACTCCCTTTACCATCTCCTCCACAAATATTCCAATCCCTTCATCCGAAAGCTCCCCGAGACTCCCAAGCCAGCTATCCAACTTCGCAAACAAAACATTTTAACATCAAATATCTAGAGCTCAAAAAAGGAATCCCTGCTGATTTCCAAATAAGGTGGATTCTTGGCACATGAAGATTCAACAACTGCCATTTCAACTCTTCCTGAGTGATCATAACAGTCATTTCTATTTTGGGCAGGGCATGAATTTCAAGCACGGTAGTGAGTCTCTTACTAAGGAAGCCTAGCCAACTGCTAGCACCCATATCTCAAGGTGGCTTTACTTCCTCTGCTTGTGACATGCATATCCTTGCTCGGGAATTTATGTTTTACTACATTTGATGAGAAAAGCTAAGTTCTAAGGGTATTAACCAATTTGAGAATTCAAGAGGGCCTGAGAGTTGCGATTACTATTTTGAAAAGTAAAAAAATTGAAACTTCTAGAAAAATGGCAGGAGTAGTATAATGAAATTCCACAAATTTTCACCTAGACTTACTCATTAGCATATTCCTCAAGATAAGACAACCACAAATCAAAGCAATTGATCAGAGAGTATTGGTTGAAGTAACACCAGCTACCAATAGACTTCCAAACCTCTATGTGGATACATATTGTTATATATTATTATTATTATTATTAGTATTAGTATTAGTATTTATAGAATCATCTGAGGCTAACATGTAGCCCTCATGACCACTTATTTCTGGATATTTCAGTATGTAATGATATTCTCTTGCAAAACCACAGTGTAGTTATCCAGTCCCAGATAGTAAGCATTTCCTAGTATAGAGTCTGTATTCAAATTTTAGAAATTTCTTCAATTCCATCCTTCAGAGCAATAAAAAAATTATCCATGCTCTAATCTAGGATGAAGCACTAGCTTTGGTTAAAGTGTCTCTAGTCCCCTTTTAATCTGCAACAGTATTTCAGGCTGATTTGGTTTTTCATGACTTTGACTTATTGTGAGGAGCAGTCTTATTGTTTATAGAACGTTCCTTAAACTAGATTTGTCTGAAGCTTCTTGTGATTGCCGGAACTTTACTTGGATTTTAATTTTTGTTCTTGCTAATTTAGAATATGTTTTTCAGACAGTGCCGTGATTATCAAAAACTTCTCTTGCAGCAAAATATCATGAATAGGTTCTGTGGAGTTTCATGTTAGTGGGATTTTTATCCCTACATCCTTGGTAACACATTATGAAAATTACTTCCCCAGGAGCTGATATGGAGGACCAGTAGACAGAGAAAACAGTTCTGAGGGTGGGTGGGTGCTTCTTTCAAATAGTTCTGATCTGTTCACAGTCCTTGTGCTCAAGCACCTTCCTCTGGCCTCCTTATACTCGTGCCCCTGAATAGAGCATGTGAAAGCCAGAGCTGGAGGCAGTGTGCAGGCATGGAGTGGCATTTACCAGCAAACTGCTGCTGGTGGCTCGTGTTACTAAATCTTCATTACTTTTACAAAATATACCACACAGTGTAATAAATAATTCACATTAAATTGCACTTATCAAGACATGAAAAGTTCATTCTGTGATACAGTACTATTGACTTGGATCGCTAGTAATTCTCAATTATTCATTAAATGGACAAGGCTGTAACAATTCAAGTGCTTTCACTGATTCAAATGTAGAGTGCCGAGCACTGTAAGATGCAGTGCAGATACAAAAGCAGCTTCACTACATGTTTGCTTCCACCTCCCTCCCTTCCTTCCTCCTTCCTGCCACATAGCATTTCCTTCTATAAACTGCTGTTGGCATAATGTCATATGTCAGGCTGTCTCAAGCACTGAGTTTTAGTCCTTGATCCCAGGGAGCTCTTACTTGAACCTGACATTTGGACCCAAAAACCAGAGCCCAAGCTTTCCTGTTGCATAAAGGCATTGCTTCACATTTGTTAGTTTGGGTGGTAATAAGGCAGAGATTCCCACATGGTTATTTTGTGACTTGCTCCAGTCCATTGGCTCAGTGTTGCCAACAGTATATATAAGCTGTCCAGAAACCTTCCTGGGGGTTAAGAAGAAATCCTTTGAAAAAGGAGGGCCGCAAGGAAAGCAAACATTTGGCCCTAGCCTTCCAAGGTCACTTAAGACTCAAGACATATGAGAACTTGTACTGTAATGACATGTAACTTGGTAGTGTCCCAAATTTTCTGATCAA
>NDGM011044983.1:0-22467 GCA_002564305.1 Octomys mimax | reverse complement strand
CCAGCCCCGCCCCCTGGTGGGCTGAGCTGGCCACACACACACACACGCACATGCACACACACATAAATAAATAAATAAAATTTAAAAAATATATATAATAAGAATGAATCCTGCAGGCCATAGCAAATGGGTACAGTTAACGTGACCTTAAATTGGTCATCATAGATGCAATTACGGATTCTTTTTCTGAATAATAATTTTTAAAAGTGCTCAATGTCTTTCTTTGGGACTCACAGGCATTTCTCTAGAGGCTTCAGCGAGCTGCCTCGCTCCACACGCATTTGAAAATGTGAATTCTGAGAAGCTAATAATAAATCGTGTACTTACTATGTCAAATTTCTGGTGTGTTCCTTAAATTAATGTAAAATGAGGTTAATACTTATTTTCTGCTAAAAATCTAGTCAGGGATTACCCTGAAAGAGAAAACTACTAACTTTAAGAAGGGAAAATTTTAGAGCACTGGTGGCATGTTTTACTTGAGAGAAACCATAAAGCTGTTTAACTTGGATTCCGCCGTTAGGAAAGTCAATAAAATAAGCTTAGTTTTTAAAGGATTACATTCCAGACTCCTTGCTGTCTCTCCCTTTCACAGGCATATTTTACCAAACTGTCTTTCACTGTGGGCAGCCTGTGAGCCTTAAAAATAGTAGTAGAATGCTGAGAAATGCGGGTGACAGCAACATCATGTGCATGAACTGCAGGAAGCTGCAACCCCACAAATCATCCTCTATATTGTAATCTTACTAAGACGGAGACTATCTTAAGACTTCATGCTATTACAATGAACATCAATTAAGTTCTCAGAAAATTTAGCCATTTCCTTTCTGGGCTGTAATAATTTTCTTTTAATGTGCTCTCAATGAATATTATAAAAGCATGGCTCTCTTCTGTTTGAATTTCCAAAAGACAGTACAAAAAATTAAGAGTCTAGGGAGGGACAGTGTAATGCTGATTTCAGATTCAGTGGGCAGATCTTTACCCACCAGAAACTGTCTACTCACTAAATAGGATAGTAATTTCAGGAATGTAAAACATAAAGAGCCAGTACTAAGAGGATCTTAGAAAGTATCTATCAGTGTCTTTTTTTTATTGTAGGTAAGGAGGACAAGGCTTAAGAGATGTGAATGACTTCCTGAAATGTAGAAGGTTGTTACAGACCAAGCCTTGTCTCCCAATTCAATGTTTCACGAACTTTGCTCTCAACAACAGTTCAAGCAGGCAACTGCTTGGAGGCTACAGAGTAGAAACATCAAGGCTTTCTATATCCTGTATATTTATGTGCACTCTGTGATGTCTAATTTTACATCACCTGGTTGTAACATAGTGTATGAAGCCAATATGCAAGGCCTATGTGTAAGAGATTCAAAGAAATCCAAGGCTCAGCGCTATCAAAAGTCAATGTCTCCATTTGTAGTCCTGACTGTGCACAGCCGGGATACTGCTGGTGTGCCAAAGTAATCAAACAAATTAGTAAATGCAAATGTGTCTGAGTCTGTAGACTAACCCTCAAAATATTTATGCGTATTTTTCATTCAATCTTTACTCAGCATGCAGTGTGTGCTAAGCATCTAAATGTGGTTCTAGACATAGACCCTAGAGTCTTTATTTCACAGAAACTATCAAAGATTTGCTAAACATGGAGTGACCAAAACTGTGGCCAATGTTGAAATTTTTAAAATGTATTACAGTAAAGAAGCATTGTCATTAATCCTTAATCCCTCCTACCCCCCTTTGAAACACATGCATCCCATCATTATTGACAATATGTCTCTGGCTTTTTCTTTTCTTTCTTTTTGGTGGAACCGGGGATTGAACTCAGGTCCTTGTGCTTGACAGGCAAGCGCTTATTCTACTGAGCTATCTCCCCGACCCTGCTTGTTCTCCTCATATTTACATATTCACCATATCTTCTAATGATCCTCTGTATATGGACATACCTGCAGCTTCTCACCCACTTGACAGTGAAGGATACAGATCAGGCATCTGAAATTAAAGCTGATAGCCAGCTGTCTGGCCAATTTTCACTTTTTGAATCTCAAAACTATACTTTACTTAGTTGAAAAGAGAAGAAACCAAGAATTTGTAAGTGTCTAGCTGGCACATGAATAAACCTAAGTTTTAGTGATTTTACTTTCCCGGTGTATTTCTCTAATAAGAAAGTATCCTTTAAAATATGGGAAATGCAATTATACAGACTGTGTTTGTCTCTTTTAATCAAAAATTTATGGTACTGCTCTCATAAAAGAGAAAAGACAAAAAAAAAAAAAAAGTTTCTAAAGCTCTTTGTACATCAAATTCTGAATTAAGACCCTGTGTTTCTAATTGTTCTGCTGCCTGGAACCATCCCATTTTCACTGTTCAGCTTCTCTGCAATTTTCAATGTGTTTCCTTCATCTCAGACACACACGTGCCCCAATGCAGTAAATCACAGTTAATTGCATGTCTTAAATTAAAAGACAAAAATAATGCACAATTAATTGGAGGAAACTGTCAGTTGGCGTGTGAGTCTTGTTACACCCTGTGCACAGGGTGCATGCCAAGCACGCATTCCAAGTGCAACAACTCAGCCTGTGACACCCGGGGAGGTGCTCGGGCAAGGCCTTCTGCAGAGCGGTCTGGGCCGAGGACTCAAACGCCTCAAAACATTCCCAACGCATCTGCAGCATGCTAGGTTTCTGTACAAAGATGTTCAGGACAGGATTGCCTACAACTCGAAACTACACAAAACCATCATTTGAGTTTTTTAAAAAATGACATTCCAATTTGTTTCTGAATCTGCTATTTCAGAATGTCAGTTTTAAGTATTCCTAAGACTCTATTCAGATGAACTTACCTGGCCACCATAAAAACATATTAAGATTAAAAAATATCCCCAGTAAGTACAAATATACAATCTTTTGTATCCTTGGCTATAAAGACAAATCAATTCTACAAAAACATATCTCTCTTTTTTTTTTTTTTTTTTTTTTTTTTNTTCAGAACCAGGGATTAAACTTAGACCCTTGCGCTTGCCAGGGAAGCGCTTATTCCACTGAGCCATCTCCCCGACCCCAAAGACATGTCATAAACATACAAGACATACACTCAACACAATTAAGTGTTCAATAAAATAAGCTATAATCTTAACTATTCTATATTAGCATAAGAAAATCACTGTAAGTCCTTTGTAATTTATCCATACTGACAACTACAAAAAATATTCACAGTAAAGACAACAATCTTGAATTATAAAAAGACAAAACTTTTCTTCTCTACCCACATACCCTCTCAGTATTTTTTTTCTATAATAGAAAGACTTTACATTGAGCCACCTGGCATAATTTTGATGTCAAATATGACCATAAACAACACCACACACACACACACACACACCCCAGTTTAATTATTTACATCAGAGTGGATGAAAAAAATCAGTTTACAAAGTTCTGCAATATATTACTAATCATGTTTTTGCTTTTATCTGTTTTGGAAGAAAAGAATACCTAAAGACCAAAAGAGAACATTCTTTCCAAAAGCACTGAACACTGTTGACCTAGAGACAGGACATCCTCACTTCTCTTTTTCTCTTTTTCATGTGTTTGGTACAGGGTCCCATTATGCAGTGCGGACTCCGTGATCCTCCTCTTTCAGCCTCCCAAGGCCTGCAATGCCACACCTGGCTTCAGTGGTGGCACAGTGTGCCTGGGGTAGGGCCTGCATGGTATGTGGTACCAGGGATCACACCCAGATCCTTGCACTTGTCAGGCAGGCACTCGGACCACTGAGCTATCTCTCCTACCCAGGACATCTTCATTTCTGGCTATCTTTTATTTACTATAGATTGGAGCGAAGAAAGATAATAGAAGTGTATTTCAGCAAGAGCCTATATCTCAGTCACAGGTATCTTTTTGTTTCATGGTGATATTTTCATTCCATTCCTAATGGAATCACCTTCTAATCGTATATGTATTAAAATAATTGCAGCAATGCAATGCCAACACATCATGCTGCTATGAAGCATTGTCCCCATTACTGGGAATCTAATGAACAGGACCTCGGGTGGCTCAGAGAACTAGGTGATACAAAAATGTCAGCCTTGGTCTAGACATGGCCCCAGCAAGGGGTAAACAGTTCTGCTCCGCTCTGAATGCTCCAGAACACTGGAGGAGGCTCTGAAGCTAGAAAAGGAATCTTAGAAATTCTAGAGGAATGATTCATCACGGGCCCACTCCAGAACTCCAATTATTAAACAGGAATGTACCTGTTATTTCTTGGACTTCACAATGTCTGAGAAATGCTGGGAATAGCTGCCACTTCTAAAAAGTGCTAGATTTTCAGGTTATAAAGTTCCTAGGGCAACCTAAACTATTGATACCACATACCCCATGATGCCTTGAGATGGGTCAGATAGTTTCAGGTTTCTTCCAAGTTTGCAAAAATATTGATAATCTACTAAACCTGTATTATGGGTCATACTACAAATCTACTTTGGACTCTTCTTGACATTTTTGTAAGAAAAAAATTTCTTAAATATATGTTATGCTCAAAATTTTATTGACTTTTCCTTTGGAAATAGGTACTGACATCTGATTACTGTTTAGTATTATTTAAGTAAGACTGATACACAGCCTAAATTCTATAAAAATCCACCAATGTTTTATGATGGATTTTATCCACAACACAACCACTTATGTTTTTTGTTATCAAAAATAAAAAAAAGTCTTCTTCCCAAAAGAAAACTTTACCATGATCTCCGATGACAGAAGAAGTGTACCTAAACAAATACAGTGTCACCATCTGCCTGGCAAGCTCACAGTGTGACAAAATAGACTGGTAATTAACTGCTTTCCTACCGAAATCTGCCAGCTTTAACTCCCCCGTGTCACTGATCAGAAGATTCTGGGGTTTCAGGTCTCTGTGCAAAATATAACGCTGGTGGATGTAAGACAGCCCTCGCAGCAACTGAAATAAAAACAACTGAAAAGACAGGGAAACAAAAGTTAAAATCTGTGTTCACATAAACGCTGCATCCACTTAGCTTCTACATACAGCACGCCAAGTATCTGTATTCCGTGAAAACAGATACTCATGGCATTTCCTATCAGATCATTAAATAGAATGTACGATATTAGCATGTAAGTTCCTAATTCATTAAGAAATCGATCTGGTAATTTCTAACAGCATGGAGACTACCTCCTCAGCCAGACAGATCTACTCCTAGTGTTCCAAAAATTAAAGGAAAATATTTTTAAAATCAAATCTTCATAATATTTTATTTCCTCAGGCTTAAAATGATAAGAGAATCTATAAGAATATAAAGGTTAAAAAATACACAACTATTTACCAAGTTTATAGGAATGTGTATGTATTTGATTCTGTAGAAATAAACAATATAGATGGGTTTACTCATTACTTGCTTTAAAGAAATGAAAAGATAAGATCATGTGAAATAATTGAAGCAAAAGCAGTCACATGGTCCAATTAATAGCACACTGTGATTACACTGAGTGGGCACCCGTGGCCAGAGAGAGCACACTGTTGCCTAAAGACAGACCTGTACCTTGACTAATTACAGAGCACACTTACCCTCCAGGGAGAGGAAACAGAAAACAAAGATGTCAAGAATTTGAGAGCAACACTTTCACAAAAAATAATTTAACAAGTCACTAATAACCTTTGTGAAGTGCTATATTGGATCTCACCAAATGTTTAGTTTGTTAACAAAATTGTGATACTAGGCTTCCCAAGATTCTTCTTCTTCTTCTTCTTTTATTTTTTTGGTAGAACCAGGGATTAAATTTAGGCCCTTGTGCTTGCCAGGGAAGCGCTTATTCCACTGAGCCATCTTCCTGGCCCCAGAGTCTATTTTGTGTTAATCTACATTAAAATGCTGTCCCCTAAGGATCCCAGGAAACAAACACCTCTCTACACTTCTCCTCTCAACCTTCCCTATACAGGAAGAAGAGACACCACTGGAAGCAGCTTCCAGCCCACTCCTCACTTCTACCACTCACTGCACCTGAAGTTTAGTTTACAATTTCTAAAAAGAAAAAAAAAAAAAAAAAAATACTCATTTAGGAAGGAAGAAAAAGTGAGCCAATTAAACCATTTTGCATTTCAAAGGTTTTAACGCCTGCACATGCACACAGGCAGACCATATAAAAATGCAAACTTACAAAATAAACAGTCTGAGGGCCAGCCTTATAGCTCAGCAGACTAAAGTGCCTGCTTAGGCACAGTGCAAAGGCCATGGTTCAATCCCCAGCGTGCCATGCTGGCTCTTGCCTCGGGATGCACAGAGAGGGCTATTGAGACTGGCGTGGTGGTGCGTGCCTGTAATCCCACTTGGGAGGCTCAACACTGGGGGATCACTACGAGTCCGATCTATGTAGTGCGATCCTGTAGACCCTGTCCTAAATACAGAAAATAAATAAATAAATAGTCTGGCCTTCTACAAGATGCTCACTGATCTTGGGGAGCCATCAGCAAGTTAGGTTGTCTATTTAACCGTGGCAGTGAACTTTAATTTAAGAAGCCAGATATTGATCTATGCACTACAGTACCATCTCATCTAACTTCTGCAACCATTTTAATGGGTAGATACTATCTCCACACTCGTCAGGAGGAAGCTGATTCATGTCTCAAGATCACACAGCAGTACAGCAGCAGAGCCAGGGATCAAACCTAGTTTGACTACGAAGATTACGGCCTTCACCACCCCTCCTATGGAAACAGTGGCCAGAACGCAACCCACTGTGCTGACACAGAAGCTGCTGCTTCCCACTGAGAGACAGAATATGGACACGTAATAGCACGGGCTCCACGGCCACTAAACCCAGCTCTCACCCCCAGGGGATGCTCAGCCTCACTGCCCTGAATCCTGTGCTTCCCAGAGCCGGCCTTCCTCCACACACAGTGCACGCTGCTTTCCATCTCTTCCCTCAGCCCTCACCTCTGCTCCACCAGGACAGCTCTCTTGCCTTTGCCTGCTGAACTCCATGTACCATGTAGGTGGCTCCTCGGGACTTGGCCCTCCCTGCAGCCTTCTCCAGCCCCCTCTCCAGGTCCCCACCTCCCTCCCCACAGGCCTCTGTGAAGCTCTCCTCCTCCTGCTCCAGTATACATCTATCCTGGCATTACCTACCTCCCACAGACTGTGGGCTGTATTACCCCCATCACTTGAGTATGTAACCGGAATTCCTATGCCACCAGTGGTGAGGTTACTGAATAGAAATTAGAGACATCTGGATGGTAACAGATTTCAAATCCAAAACAAATATGGAACCCTACAACAAGATTCTCTAGAAGCTAAGGGCAGAAGTGGGTATATCAAAATACTGAAGAGCTCTTTCTTTAATACCTCTACTAGTGAAAGAAAATATATAAATCCCGTGCTAATCCAGAAGCTATTCAAATAGGCTATCAGGCTAAAGGGGATTAGGAAAGTCAGCATGAGAAAAGGATCCCACTATCCACTTCAGCTGTAAGTGCACACAAACACCAAACATGGCACAGCCCAAAACAAATGTTTAGGTTTTGAGCAATGCGAGAAATTAAGTAAAAGCAAATGTCTATAGAGTTAATTCACTGGGGATTTATACAGTGCCAGCCACATATGTGAGGTAAGGGGGATGAAAAAGTGCTAGAAAGGATACCAGATGTGGTCTTTGGATTCAAGCAACTCACAGTACATCAGGTACGACACAGACACAAATAGACGAGGCTAGAGAGATCTACGCCATAAAGCCAATGAGTGTAAGGCAGAAGGAGGGAGGGTTTGACAACAATGTATTAGAATTAATTGTGCCATCAAAGAAAGAATAGCCTGGGAGAAGTGAATAAACCAGAAAATCAGGAAACTTGCCACTCTGAAAATAGAACTGATTACATGGAAAAATCTTCAGGCAACTGAATTGCGCACTTATTAAATACAGAAGGTGAAAGGACGATATGATAAGCCTCTGCTATCCTATAGGAAACATTAAGGAGATCAAACAAACAAGTGTATTAATTCACAAGAAAAAGTTGAATACAAGAAGTTAACACAAGGGCTGGGGAGATAGCTCAGTAGAATAAGCGCTTGCCCAGCGCTTATTCTATCCTGAGTTCAATCCCTGATACCTCAAAGAAAAGAAAAAAAAAAAACAAAAAAAAACCACAAATCTGTAACACTACTGATCCATTCCTCACTACAAAAATAATGGCAGAAAGGGGACAATGAAAGACTCTGTTGAAGTCATTAGAGAATTGGATGTTTTATTGACCCATTTTAATGTGGTCGGCAGCCTACCAGTGGGGCTAAGGACCCGACCCCATGCACAACTCTCCGGACTGTCCAGAGAACTCAACACCTGGAACGCCTTCCACTAGACAAGCAAGCAAATACTTGATTTTCCCACTTAAATTTTATGCCATGATACAGCAAGCTATATTCAATCTTTGAAAAGTCAGAGGACATTAGAAATAAGGCTGATCAAAGTCAGGGCTACACAGAGAAAGAGTGAGCCTCAGGTTTGCTGTTAAAAGTTGACAAATAATGGAGTTTCAGATACTGAAAGGGAAGTAAGAGAGTAATACTAACTAAAAGCTTAGTGTAATTTAGAGGCGATTCCTAGTACTTTCACTTATAGTACTTAACCCTTTCTATCTATAACCCTGTAATTCTTTTCCTGTACAAGCAAATGAAATGTCTTAAGAGTAAAAGAACAAAAAACTTACTCAAAATCACCAATAATCACACAGTGCCTACGAACTTTATATCACATCTCATTATTTTCAACGAGGCTGATGCTTACTAAATGAATGGATGAGTATGGTCAGACACCCAAATAATCAAGGCACTGTTACTGTTAAGTAGTTTCAAGTTTTTAAAAGCCTCAATTAGGGTATGATAGAAAGAACACTTGCTTCTGAGTTTCTGTTTTTGCTCTTTTTTTGATGTATTTAGTACAGGGTCTACAGTGATTCTCCCATTTTCTGCCTCCCAAGTGCTGGGATTACAGGTGCGCGCCACCACACCCAGTCTCAGTCACCACCTCAGTGCATTCCCCCAGGGTGAGGCCAGCAAAGCACACCAGAGATCAAACTCTTGCTGCTGCACTCTGCCTAAGCAGGTGCTTTAGTCTGCTGAGCTATCTGGCTGGCCTTGTTTTTGCTCTTTAAACTCTACTTGGAAAGAAGTTTTAAAGTAGCTGGTAAACAGTACATCCTATAAATGTCAGAAGGCAGACTCACGTAATAGCTAATAGATACATTACATCTGAAACTGTCACCCTATCTTTCTAATGTAGTAACCATAAGGTGTTCCTAAAAACACTTTGTTTCTTCTTAATATTCTACTTATTCTCCATTAAAAAACAATTCCTCTAAATCCATCAGTATGATTACTGATAATTTATATTCTAGTTTGAGTACATTCAAGTTCTGTAATGAAAATGCCAATGAGAAAATAGCTTAAAAAGCAACAACGTGATGACGAGTGACACCTGTAAGGAGGAGATCTCTGGGCAGCCGCCCTCCTAACGAAGCAGCATGCACGCACGCTCAGGGCCACTGCACATACTTCTCAGGAGTATCCTTAATACTTCAGAGATTGCCTTCTAAAACTCTAAGATCAGTGAAAGCATCAAAATGATATATTGTATCACAAGTTTTACAGTAGCTAGTAAGCATTACATACTATAAGTCAGTGATTAATGCATTGTATTTATTGCTCAGAGAACCACTAACATTTATAGAGGGCAACAAGCTTTATAACCAATCCTTGCCACCAGGGGCTGAAGATGTGAGATCAGTTGGCTTTTTTACTGTGTCTAGAATTCTACATTCTATGAATGATCAGAAATGTATGGGTTAAGACTGCCCCACTCGATATCCACAGATTTTGAAGGCACAAGTAACAAACATTAAGGAATAGACAGGGTTTCTTAAGGATTATGGGAGACTAATAAATCCACTAATAAGAGCTATTAACAATGTCCCCCACTATATCAATGTCCCCAACATATCAATAATTGTGATTACTGTATTTTTGTCATATCATGGCTATGTTGCTATCTCTATAGCTTACATTTCTCACCTTGAAAATATGCTGCTGTATTTCAGATACTTGTAATAGCCACTTACATTGCCAATTTATATCATTCCATAATTTTGTGAATAATACAAAGGGAAGAGGCTATATAAATTAATGGTAATAGCTACCATTTGTTGAAGGATGAGTATGATGGACACTGTGCTTGGTATTTTATATTTGTTAGATAATTCAGTCCTTACATCTATCAGGTAGACATTATTTTTCCTGTTACATAGACAAAGGAATAAGAGCTCAGAGAAATTAAGTGAACTGGTGAAAGGGATGCAGAAGATTAAGCAAGAGGCAGTACTGATAAAGGAATGTGTCTTCACCTACTTTGATACTATAATTAAGGGCAGTGCTCCTCCAAGAGCATGTGTACTGTTTCCTTAACATGGTTACACACTGTGGCATTTCAAATAATATGTTCTAGATTTAATACCGTATTATGCAAAAACTGATAGGTTCATGCACATTAAATTACCCATAAATCCAATTTCCTAATACTAATTAAAACCTTTAAGTCCCTAAAATATCTAATAAATGTCAAAATATTCTATGATATTCTTCAGATAACAGTTCCATTGCAATACTAGAATTTCAGTTTTAAAAATCTACAGTAGGTTTTACCATAAGTCATCCCATTTAGTGGTGAAGAGCAGAATCTAATGCAAAGCTCAAATCCTACTCTGTACAACTGTATCTGACACACACCCACTTTCCATTTTATAAAACGGCACTGAAATTTGATAATGAATTTCGAGAGAATTCCTAAAAGTTCATGAGGGGATCTAATGAAGGCTGAAGTAAAGCAAAGCACTCAACAGCATGGTATGACTTCTGTATCACTCTGAATAAACCTGGGAGTGGTGGTGTGCTGCTGAGATGGTATAAAACACAAGGACCAAAAAAGGCCATGGGGCATTTAAGCAAACTTTTTTCACAATATACTTCATTGAAGTCTTGTTCTTGGAAACTCAGAAGAGTACAGCGAGCGTGCTGTGCCAGTTTGCTGCGCATTCATACCATCTGCTTCACTGTGTCACACTTGCAGCCCTGAGATACTTGGTATGTTTCATGATTTCTAAAGCATGCAACAAGTGGCAGACACCTCCAAGACTGTAGAACATTAATATGCTCTTCCTACAGATCATAGTTTTCTTAAGAGGAATAGCTTTTTAAAAACCAGGTACATGACGAGGTCTTGAGGAAGTAAGTTCGCAGTGCCTGGGATCCTCGGGTTTACCCATTATGGGCCTCGCATCCTACCCGCTCCTGCCTGGAAGCCACTGCGCATACCTCGCAAGATATTCCAGTTTGGACAGCAAGTTGGAAACTGTTTAATGTAGATCTGTGAGACTTACGGGCTTGTACACCAGATCTCTATTTTGCCAACTTCTATGAAAGAGGACCTAGTTAGAATAAGTAGGTTTCTAAGGTATTAGTATTTTTGTATCTGATAAAGAATATGAGGAGGGCTGAGTTGTTCCTTTAATGTAACTGGTTATCAGCCTAAACAGAAAGTTAACTCCTTTTATTAAATTTTTTTAACAGAAACTTAACTCTTCATTAAGTAAAAACTCTAACATAATCTTCTATCATTGCCATGTTTGTGTCTGAAAAACTACCTCACTGACCTAACTGGAAAGTGCTTCTAACAACTACAAAAACACAGCATGCAACACAGTTTAGTAAATCCAGGGTCAACAATTCTTCCTAGTGGATTTTCCTAGGGAATGAATGACACTTCCCCAGTATAAGATCCCTATTTTCCCATAAAATGAAAATAAATAATTATTTAGATTTCATATGTTATTTTAAAATGAAAAAAGTGGGGAACAAAGATAAAAATAAAGCAACATAAAAAATGATACAGAATTTCAAAACAAGAATAGGAAATTGACAATGGTTGTTATATTACATACTGTTACCATGAAATTTGTTGCTCAGATTACCAGATATAGGTATACAAGTACGATCAAGCAATTAAACTTTAACTCTTCCTTTCAATAAACCAATAGAAATTAGTAGTATAATTATCTTAGTCATCTTGTGTGTATCTTTTTGCTTTCAGCCATCCCAGTTATTTTCTTTCAGGACTTATTCTTTCCTTTTTAAAAAAGATAAACATAACAATGAAACTAAATCTCACAACAGTTTATAAGGACAGATACAATAGGTTATACACTGTGAACTGCTGTCCTTCTAGTGGTTATTCAGAGCCGAAGACATTTGGCTATATAATATCAGCACAAAACTTTGTTTTATTATCTAAAGAGAATATAAAAGTTAAAAAAGTAGAAACAACATAGAACTTCACCAAACAAAAAGAACAGGAATTCGATAATGGTTACTATATTGCATAACTGTATTGTTTTCTTCATCTCCATTGTATTTATTTCTGCTCTGATCTTTATACTTTCCTGTCTTCTTTGGGCTTTGGGCTTCACTTGCTCTTCTTTTTCTAGGAGCTTGATGTACAAAACAAAATTGTTTACTTGAGCTAATTCTGTTTCCTGATGTAACAATTTACTGCTCTAAATTTCCTGCTTAAGACAGCTTTCATAGTGGCCCACAGGTCCTAGTAAATTATATCTGCATTTTGATTTGATTGTAAATATTGTTTAATTTCTTCTTTAATTTCATCTGTGACCCACTGATTGTTCAGTAGGGAGTTATTTAATTTCCATTGGGTTTTTGCTGTTTCTTTTGTCAATGATATCCAGTTTCTGACCATTGGACTATGCTCTTATCTCCATTAAATTTGATAAAAGAGTTTAGCAGGGTACATCAATCTTGGTTGGAAGTTATTTTCTTTCAGGACTTGATATACTTCACTCCAAGCTCTTCTTGATTTACTGGTCTGTGTTGAGAAATCTGCTGTGATTCTGATGGGCTCTCCAATATAGGTGATCTGGTTCTTTTCTCTAACAGCTTTTAATATTCTGTTCTTTTGCTCAATTTTTAGGATCTTGATTATTAAAGTGTCTAGATGAAGATTAATTCTGATTATGGCTAGCTGGAGTTCCATGTGCCTCAGTTATCTGCTTGGCAGATTCTTCTCCCATGCTTGGAAAATTTTCTGCTACTACTTCTAAAAATAGAGTTTTTGTGTCATTTATGCTGACTCCTGTGCTGCTTCATTGACACCTATTAGTCTTACAGTGCTTCACTCTGCAGCATCTTGCAGCTGTGAACTGTAATTTCCTGGTTCTTTGTTATTTTTAAAAGATCTTTCCTTTCACAATCCCTAGTTCAGTGCTGTCTTCAAGGTCTGAAATTTTGTCTTCAGTTTATTTCAACCATTATTCCCAGCTTTCAGGGGAATTAATTTCCTGGAGCTATGTTTGAATCTGTTTCATCCATTATAATTCTTCCTGTATTTTTCATTCAGTGTGTCTACCATTTTTCTATTCCCCTCTATGTTCTTATCTATGATTTCTTTAGATATGCTGAGCAAAATTTTTTCATGTTTTTTTGTCCTTTCTTTTTTTACCTGAGAGATTACTTCTGATCTGATTTCTTGTATAGCCTGATTCAGTTGTTTGTTTGTTTGTTTTTTTTACTTCAGTTGCTATCATTTCAGAAATTTCAGGTGTGTGCCTTCCAAATTCTTCTATATCCTTGTTTCCTAGACTTGTTCTGGGTGGGCTGGAGGTCTCAGACTGCCTTTTGCTACTTTGTTTTGACACTTTAAAGCTCCCAGTGTTCACCCAGACTCTGCTGAGATGAGGTAGGGAGCACAGTGTGGGCAGCAAGGCTTTGGGACAGTGGGGGGTGGGGCAGGCTCTCTAAAGCTCCTGCTGCGTGTGGGGTTCAGTATGGCTTCTGTCATGATGAGGGGGAGCTGCAGCTCAGAAAGGCTCCAAAGATGATGGGGTGGGCTGAAGCTATGCAAAGCTCTCTCTGTAATGGCAGGACAGGGTAGGGCTCACCCAGACGCCTCTGACTGCAGCAGGACAAAGCTCAGCAAAGCTCCCACGATGGTGGCGAGGACAGGGCTGGACTCACCAGGTCCCCATAGCTGCCCAGTGTCTGATGTCTTTTGCAATGGTGGGACAGGCCACTGCAATATTTACGTAGTTTTACTGCTAAAATACTATCTTAGATAGTAAAGTGCCATTGATATTAACTTAGTTATACCAAATAGAAAAAATTTAAAATGAATTGTAGTATTTAAAGACTTGTGAATTTGAACTAATCTGAGCAATAAGCCTCTCTTCTAATTTCTCTAAAGAGGTACAAAGTAGTAAGAACCTATACTAACTAGTCACATAAGATTTTGCTGTCCAAATTAAAGACAATCAAAAGAATTCCCCAGTAGTGGACATAATTTATGCATGGGGCGATTTTCCTCCTAGGGTGTCATGACTTTCCAGGTAAGCACACACACACAGGTGTATCATACAGTGCGAATTTTAGACAGGACAAAGGCAAGGTGAGCAAGCTGGCTTTAAGCCTGAAGCCCAGCATGGTGCTTCCCTTATTCCCCATGGGTATCCCCAAAGTGAGCACTCCTGCCTACAACTAAAGCATTATATAACACAATTGTAGAAACTGCTTGCATCTCATCATTCTTTGTCTTTTCAATTTGGGGTTTAAAGTACCTCTAGGGAAGAGTTTAATTAGCTGCTCTTGATTTCTCTGTTGGACCTAAAGTTTTAACAAGCAGATCTGTGGGCTATGTCAAGGACACAAAAGATATATATAACTAAATACTGACCACATGTCCTAACTGAAAAATTCACACACCCCCAAATATCTATCATGATACAAACTGATGTTTGAAATTTCATTTTTGTCTATCACTCATCCTCTAATTTCTAGATATGGAAAATTACTTTGCAAAGACAAAAAATAAGATGAAAACGCTCAGAAGAAGCGTAGAGAGGTGGTTGAAATCGAGTGTCAAATTAAAAAAAAAACTTTAATAGCCTTATGAAATAATCATATTTTCTGAAATACAGAATTAGGAAGGGTTCTCTAATATTCATGATAATGCATGATAAGAAATCATTATGAGCAAATGAGAACTGTAATGAAAAATATGGAGAAAATCAGGTGTCATTTGATTTTCTATCTGAACATTTGAAAGTCTCACTCAGGAATCCATTTCCAGTGCCGTCTGTGTAAGATTACCTTAATTTGGCGTAACATTATTTTGTCTGTTACACACCTGCCTGTTCTGTGGACTATGAAAACAATAGCAACTCTTTAACTGCAATAAATATCAGATCTTTTTTAATAGTTCATCTGTTGAAATAAAAAACAGACGTCCATTTTATGACAACAGGATAGCAGATATTTCAGAAAACACCAGCAGAGAGTTCAAAATCACTTGTTATTTACAATTATTTCTAAAAATTGGAAAGTGCACATATGTAGGAAACCTTCCAAAAAGTCATTATACCATGAAAATGCAAGTGTATTATATAAAAGCACAGGAAGATTTAATCTTATCATGGCAATAGGATTCAAACATGTACATTTATGGATATCAGCTGGAGACAGCATTAGTCTTTTTTCATGAATCTTAATTTTTTATCTCTCATTCCTATTAATTTTTAAATATGGCATCAAAAAAAGAATAAAAGAAGAAATGTAAAGTATTATAGTAATCTTTTAAAAAGATTCAAGCCTCAATTTGCATATCACCTAGAATTATACAATTGCAAAGTAATATAAGTTCAGCATTAAAGTCAACTTTGACAGCCAAACCCAAATGTAATTCAGTGTAAATACTTATAAAAGGGAGAAAAATGACTTTACCAAAAAATTGTAACCAGCTTCCTACATACTAATTACAATGTTCTAGACATTGGTCACTGTGCCTTTCATCATCATAAATATTTATAACAAGGCCAATGTCCTCAGGCTTTTGGCTCAGGTTTTAAATTGCCCTCCAAGTAATTAATTGCTAAAAATACTCATTTGTCAAAAATAGATATAATAGTTAGAAACAAACCATTAGTTAATGGTGAATATTTATTTCAGAATGACATACTGATAAGAGACACCTCCTTAGGCAATTAAAGCAGGAGGATGACTCTAGAAATTTGGACAGCATTGACTTCTTTTTCTTCCTTTTATTTATTTATTTTATTTATTTTTTTTTGGTGGAACTGGGGATTGAACTCAGACCTTGGGACTTCTTTTTCTTTAGAGACCATTTCAGTATTGTAAGTATTTTTCATTAAAATGGTAACATTTTCACACACGTTTTGCTGAAACTAGTACAAAATTAAACAGACCATGTTAAGCGAGGCATTGTAGGGCACACCTATAATATCAGCACTCAGGAGGCTGAGGCAAGATTGTCATGAATTTGAAACCACCACCCTGAGGCACATAGGTATTTCAAGTCTGGTCTGAACTAGAGAGGTTCTATAAAATAAATACATATGTGTTATATTACGAAATAGGAATTATGTGATATTCCAGTTTTTTCTTTCCTCCGTTGTTCTATTGTATATTACCTTTGTATTGTCTGAAATTTTAACAAGTAATCTTATCAATTCTTAAGTGCATGACACATTCTTATAATAAACTATACCTGACATACAAAGAAAAATGTACACTTGTAAAATCCCAGATAGATGTCAAAAATGCTTCTATATATAGTCAGGCTGAATTGCAATGAAACTAAAAGTAAACATTGGCTAATTTAGAAACAAAAGAATTTGATTACTGTGGGGTTTTTTGCTCTCTATCATATTCAATATTTATTATATTCTGACCACTTAATGATTTAGTGTCAGATTTATTAAAAAGGATCTGCTCTTATTCACCTAGCATTCACAAACTTGTACAGTATCTTATTTTAGCTCAACTGGTTTTCTCTTACTCAATATCTAGCATGGTATTACAAACAGCTGTCAACTTAGTAAATATTATTCTTACCTTCTTCATTTTGTATTCATAGATTTAACACAATAAATATCACATGAAAAAATACGTTAATATGTCAAACAGAAACCCCCATGGGACATCTGTCACCATGGCATAGTCAGACTTTGTAGAGAACAATTTCACCTATGGTGTAGATGCCAGGATAAGCCTGGAGAAGTGCCGTGACTTGAGCAGACATACAGCAAGGAAAACCCAGTGCTTATGCAGGTGAGTGCTGCCCCATGGAACCTAAAGTGGTAATAAGCACTGTCTACTTCCACTTTCTGCAGTTCAGATGCCAGAGCACAAGCCATTAATAATCATAAATAATCATATTTTGATATAATAATCATATCAAAATACTATGATTTTTTTTTTTCTATTTTCATTTTTGGTAGAAGGAATCAAAGTCAGGGCCTCGCACTTGCCAGGCAGGTGTTCTGCCATTGCGCTATGTCCCTGAGCCAAGTCTATGATCTTAAAAGCTGTTAGAGAAAAGCAATGAATTAACTAAAATGTTGACTCATTACAGCACAGACTTTTCAACATGAACATTAAGTGCCAGCAAAACATGGAGAATGTTGTGGCATGTGCAAGGACGTCTCCCCAAAGCCTCATGCAATCAGCAGGGCTCCTACAGTTTCTGATAGACTCATGGTCCAGTGCTGGGATTATGAAGTGAGGGCTACACCCATCCTGAGGCAGGAAACCTGCATGCAATATAAGGGAGGAAAAAGGCCTGCTTTCTCTCTCTCTGCTCCTCCTCCTTGTTGTTTTGCGGTTTTTTGCCACCATGAATTATTGTCCTCTGCCATGTGCCCCTGCACCTTGGAGCCAGTCGAGTATGGACTGAAACCTCCACAAGTTCTGAGCTAAATAAACTTTCCCTTCATTAATTCTGGGCATCAAGTGTTTTGTCTCTGAAGTGAGAGAAAAGTATCTAAGACAGAGTGAAATGTTTCAGGCCTGGAAAAAACAAATAATACAAAACCTTATAAGCAAGACTGGTTTATTCTGCAAAACTAACTTTCAAAATTGATGGCAAAGTAAGCTATTTTCATAAAAAAGAATGCCTTAAAAAATCCATGATCAGTAACTGTGCACTCCAAAAAAATTCCTGAAAGATATGTAAGAAAGACACAAGGAAACTAGCAATGAGAACAAACACACAAGGTAAACCAGGCAGTTAAAAAGAAGGAAAAGGAGTCGGCAAAAGGAAAATAATGCAAGGACAAGAATAAGTTAATGCCTTTCATCAATACGTCATCATGTGAATGGAATCGATTTCTCAATCAAGAGACCAAGCCTGGAATAGCTGTACTACTTCTTATGCCATGAAGTTTTACTGAGAAAGTGTCTGTTTAGGTCTAGGAGTTCCACTGTTTTGCCTATTTTATCTTCCAGATTAAGTTTTCTGTTTTCACATTGAGATCATTGATTAATTTTGATTTTAGTTCAGTACAAGGATGGAAAACAATATTCCATGGATGTGAATGTGTAAATAAGTGGGAGGAGCTGTCCTATTATGAAACAAAGTGGACTTCAAGCCAAACCAATTAGAAGAGATAAAGGTCACTACATACTTATTAAGGGAATAATACAACCACAAGAGAAAAGAATTGTTAAAAATGTGCACCAACAACGGTACTCCTAGCTTAATAAAATAAGTATGATGAGAAATAAAAGATCAGGTAAACATAAACACAATTATAGTAAGGAACCTCACTATCCCACTGTCACAAATAGATGAACTAGAATAAATAAATCAAATAAAAAGTACCAGAGTTGAATAAAACCTTCAAACAAATAGACTTGCTATAATATACCTATAGAATGTTCCAGTGAACAACAATGAAATATATATTCCTCTGTATAAGGACATGGAACTTTTCTCAAAACAGACCACAAAGTAGCACATAAAGCATTCTGAAGTAAATTAAAAGAATCAAAATTGTACAATGTTATTATAACATAATACAATGAAACTTGTAATCAATGGCAAATAAACCATGGATATTATGCAAATATAGGCTTTAAACAGTGCCTCCTTGAACCATCAGTAGCCAGCCCCTATAAAAGAAAACAACGAAGACATAAGGCAATTCTTAAAATTAAAGGACTATGCCCGTGTGACATAGAGGAACTTAAGGGACACACCCAGATTTGCTCTGCTTTTGTGATGAGAGCTTTCACAGCTATGAACTTTCATCATAGGATGGCCAGCAAATCTGGTCAGCATGAACCAAACAAAACAATGTTTTTATCTGTTAACAGAATATATATATATTTTTTATGAAAAATGAACATATTATAAATTCTTAAATTGAACAAACAAAATCTATTATTAAAAACAACAAAAAGATGCACAAAAATCAACAGACTATTAGGTATCATTGATTTAATTATTTTTAAGAAACTGGTTAAAGTTTTTATATTTTTAAGTTGTATAACCTAGACTGCCCATTTTGAAAAATCTTCACTAGTATGTCACAAATATTAAAAAGCACCTACAATGTATTAAAAAAATAAAAATAATACAATATTAGACAATGTATAAAAAAACTGACGTGTAAGAACAAGCAATTAAGGAAAGCAGAATTATACAAGATGGGAAGAGAGGAAGTTCTTAGTGCTTTCACTAGTCAAATGACAACAAAAATGTCATCCCACTCTTATCAGTCACAAAATTGAAAATGACTGATTCCAGTCAACCTTAGTAAGAGTAGAGGAAAACGGTCTTACTAATAGAGATAACTATACCTGTCTTAATCTATTAACTAGATATTCAAGGTAAGTAAGAGTACAATGCTATTATACTGCTTATATTCATGTATAATAACAACATGCAACATTCTGCAAAGAAGTCCAAAATTTTTTAACAAGAAACTATCAAAAATTCTGTTTTTTCATACTACAGATAGCATAATTACTGGAAAGACTAAGCTACATAGTCATGTACACTATTGATTTTAAAGGATATCCATGATACATTTTAATTAAAGAAAGGAACATTTTTTTTTCTTTTTGTATTTTAGGGAAGGGTCTACACTAGATCGGACTTGTAGTGATCCCTCTTTTACAGCCTCCCAAGAGCTGGGATTACAGGCGCGCACCACCACACTCAGTCTCAATTGCAGTTTCAGTGCGCCCGGGGGCAGGATCGGCACGGTAGGCTCAGGGATCGAACCCATGGTTCCTGAGACTGCCTGCAGGCACTTTAATCCACTGAGCTATTTAGCCAGCCCTAAAATTTTGAGAAAGATTATTTTCGTGGCTGCTTCAGGCCACCTTAAGGATGGTTCTGATGCAGCCTCTGGTGCTGGAAATCGAACTGCAGTCCTAGGCGCCTGACTGCATTTGCCCAAGTGGCACTTTACACAACTGAGCTATCCGGCAAGGCCTCAGGAACTCATAAAATGTATTTTTATGAAGGACAATTACATACATGTGTGAACAAATCTATACAAGCAAAGGAAAGTATAAAACAAAAAATGCATCATGTTTCAAAGAGTGGTATACACAGATAATAAAGACAAAATGTAAACAATTTTGTTTCAAATGTATCCATGACAATCAACTGGTTCTCACGATCATGAAATGCGGTCATCTGAGTCACAAAATGTAAGCGCATCCATAAGCTTTCTCATACACCTTTGGTATCTTTAAGTTCCTTAACTCAGAAATCTCCTGTTTTAAGCTTGAAGCTCTAGAAACATATTCCAAAATGGTCACTAGGTTAAATAGTACAAAAAATTTAGCTCTTTTGTCAGATACTCATTAAGTTTCTAGTTTAAGAAAAAGGAAAAGAGCACTGTAAAGTGGAACTGCTTCCTGTCCATACCTGCAATGAAAACCTAAGGAACTGTACATTTAGATCAGTGGGAAGCACTTGCCCAGCCCCAGGACCAGGGGAAAACAGCAGGAAAAGAAAAGAAAAGAATAGAAAAGAAAAAGCACGCCTGGTGAAGCCATACTAACCTTGTTTTGAATTGTACCAGCACTTCACATGGAAATCAACTGGTACTACACTATGAGGCTCTAAGCTAGAGCTGCTACGTTCCCCTCTCCTGAGCACAGGGTTAAAATAGGGGTCAGTGTAATCTACTCATTGTTGGCAAATGCTGCTTTGTGAACTAAAAATACAATAAGATCTAAATAAAAAATCTTCCAGTAAACACACTCAATATTGAAACACAATTTCCACCAAGTAAACTGAGGTCCAGACTGTGTATAGTTCACTGATACTGTTTCTCCTTATAAAGAAATAGCTTAAAAACTTAAGTTATGATAGAGATATTAAATATTCAAAAAATGTACATGAAGAGTGCTAAATCTGGGCTTCTAAATCTCTTTTCCTACCTTCACATTATCTGGATGGAGCCCCCCAGGGTGCTTGTCCATGTACTGACATAAATCAGTGTGCTAGAAGAGAAAAAAAGGAGAATGTATTAATATCCCTTGGGCTACAACATGATGAATCAATATTTCCTACTTCAAAGTCACCATTACCTTCTGAACAAAGCAGATCCAAGACAAGTGGGTGGAATGTTAGCATACGCAGTTGCATACGCTCACATTCCTATGTTTAAACACAGCTGAGTCATCTTTACCTTGAGATTTTATGTTAAACAGGACTGTGTGATAAAAAGAATATATCTCCATAATTTGTTACTTAACATCTTTTATGGTGAATATATATATATATATATCCCTATACACCTCACACACAAAATTCAAGCAATCCAATTACAACTTCAATTATCACATGCTTTGCAAATATAAATGCAAGCTACATATTTCGATAAATTACTCAAAATCTTTTACTATACTTAAATTAATAACTGACTTATTTAAATATTTGCATCTATATTCACCAACAATAATTTTTAGGTTTCCAGAATGCCTGAATATATGAGTAAACAAATATTTTCAAAGTTATAAAGTAAAGGCATCCAGATACATGTCAAAAAGAACAGTCAAATGCAATATTCCTCAGCCCTTTTTATATTATTTTGAGAGAAAGTCTCACGAAGTTGGCCAGGCTGAGCTGATACTGGAGATCCTTCTGCCTCAACCTTTTAAGTTGCTGAGATGCTAGGCATGTGACATCAAACCCAGCAAATGAGTGGCTTTGTCTTGTTTGTTTATACTGGAAACTATATGGAATCTTCAAAAAAAGCATGTAGTGTTGATATTCAAATTTTTCCTCTCTTATACTAAGTTACTATAGGATTTTCAGACAAATTTTCTATTCATTCTGTAAAAGCAAAGAACATGAGTATTTGTGCCCCATTATTAGGAACTGCGGATTCAGAATATATTAAAGAATCTTATTATAGCCAATCTGACAATCAAATTCTGTTACTGAGTTTTATTTGCATGAGAGATGGTAAATGCTGAAGACAGGCAGAATTCAGCCTTCAGTATTTAAATTGCAATGGAATACCCATGTCTGACAAAAGTAAACAAAAAAGGGGATACAAATGAAGGACCATTTTGTACCTGTATATACAAAATAGGATAGA